>WKFP01014788.1:839892-865162 GCA_011057875.1 Pterocles orientalis | reverse complement strand
TTGTTTAACATCTTTGTTGGAGACATGGACAGTGGGATGGAGTGCACCCTCAGCAAGTTTGCCGATGACACCAAGCTGTGTGGTGTGGTGGACACACTGGAGGGAAGGGATGCCATCCAGAGGGACCTTGACAGGCTTGAGAGGTGGGCCCATGCAAACCTCATGAAATTTAACAAGACCAAGTGCAAGGTCCTGCACGTGGGTCGAGGCAATCCCAAGCACAAATACAGGCTGGGCAGAGAGCGGATAGAGAACAGCTCTGAGGAGGAGGACTTGGGGGTATTGGTGGATGAGAAGCTCAACATGAGCCGGCAGTGTGTGCTTGCAGCCCAGAAAGCCAACTGTGTCCTGGGCTGCATCAAAAGAAGCATTAGCAGCAGGTTGAAGGAGGTGACTCTCCCCCTCTACTCTGCTCTTGTGAGACCCCACCTGGAGTACTGTGTTCAGATGTGGGGCCCCCAACATAAAAAGACGTGGACCTGTTGGAGAAAGTTCAGAGGAGAGCCACAAAATTAATCAGAGGGCTGGAGCACCTCCCCTACGAGGACAGGCTGAAAGACTTGGGGTTGTTTAGCCTGGAGAAGAGAAGGCTCCGAGGAGACTTAATAGCAGCCTTCCAGTACCTGAAGGGGGCCTACAGGAGAGATGGGGAAGCACTCTGCATCAGGGAGTGTAGTGAGAGGACAAGGGGTAATGGGTATAAGCTGAAAGAGGGTAAATTTAGACTAGACATTAGGAAGAAGTTTTTCACTGTGAGGGTCATGAGACACCGGAGCAGGTTGCCCAGGGAAGCTGTGGATGCCGCATCCCTGGAGGTGTTCAAGGCCAGGCTGGATGAGGCTTTGAGCAACCTGGTCTAGTGGAGGGTGTCCCTGACGATGGCAGGGGGTTTGGAACTTGATCTTTAAGGTCCTTTCCAACCCAAACCATTCTATGATTCTATGATTCTATGATTCTATGATTCTATGATTCTATGATTAAGAAGCTCAGTATTTTTCTCATTTGCTATAATATACTAGCCTCAGCCTCTAAAATACTGAAATCTACAGTATTCTCTTACAAACTGACTCCTGAAGTGATTTTCTCTTTTGTTTTTTAATGTGCAATAGCTATGTGTGTGATGTAGAGGAAGTACAAAAGTATTTTAGCAACGTCATAAATGGAAAATATCTGCATATCTCTCCACATGGCCTGAATTTTCTTTGAACTGTATGTGTTCAAAGACTGGTTTGAGCTTTATGATTTTATATATAGTTCTTCAAGGTAACTGTTGCTAACTTTCAGGCTTGGAGACTTATCTAATTCATCTTGTTGATTTAGCTTACTGAAGAAGAATTTTCTGTTGTGTAATTTTGAGCTCTTTTCACTCAAAATGAATTTTTCAAGTGCAGACAAAAAAACCCCAATGGATCTTTAACAAAAGTATAACCCTTTAACAAAAGTATAACCCTGTAAAGCTGGAAGGTTTAAAAGAGTCAATGCCAAACATTATATATACTGAGAAAATCTTATTAGATGTGTCACATTAAACAGTTCAATATAGTTTATGCACTACTGTTCAAGGTCAAGTAACTTTATATAATTTTTTCCCTGTTGCATTTGTGAATCTCAGTAGTACCCGAGAAAGAACCGGTTAGTCCACTGTTTGATTCATACAGTGGCCTTTTCTGACTTTTTTATTTTTTTTCAGGTCTCTGCATAATTAATGAAAAGACAGCCTAGGACTTTGACATGTGACAGAGCAGGGTTATGTCTAGTTTACAAACATAATTTTATCCACAGTAGACAATACTTTTGATAATAATTTTAAAATCTGGAATTCAGCTTTTTAAGCTTTTGACTACCCCCTTTGATGTGGTTTGGCACTTTCTGCAAAGTAGGCATGCCAAGAAATCTCAGATTTAGTGTAGGGTGAAAACTGTCTTATAATTTAGTGAGCTATGATGTACCATAGGTGAAAAGGTTAGAGAAAGAAAGGAAGAAAACTTTTGTTATTCAGTGGCTTTCTGAAACACTAAATTAACAATGCATGCACATGGTTCTATCCTATCCTTTTTCCTTGGGTGTTGCTTCTTTCTCACAGTAAACTGAAACAAACATGTTTTGACCTAAGGCAATTTTTGGCTGAGGGTCAGAAAAAAAGTAGCATTTTTCTTAACCTTTCCACCCAAATGTCTTCAGAAAGGGAAAGGGATTAACAGACGAAAACCTTTTTGCTCAAAGTCATAGTACACTTGTTGCTGAAGCAGTAAGCAGAGGCAAACATAAAAAGAAAGGGTTATTGCCCCTCTGCAAACACGTGTTTGGAGACACTTGAATACTGTTTAGCTGTTAAAATGACAAGCCAGAGGTAATTCTTATCCGTCTGGGGTAGGTATGATAGGAAAACTTGTGTACTAGCAAAAACCAAATATTAAAGATGCTTTGATTGTAACATAACAGAGTTCATCTGAGTGTCATATGCTAATCCCTGATTTTCAGATTAAATATTTGCTCAAATAATTACAAGAAATCAACCAGATATAGTCTTTTAGTGGATCAGAGCAAATTTTATTGCCAGAGTTTCTTAATACTGTGGCAGCATGATTCACAAACCAAGAGCAGAAACCAAGAACATTTGAATACCTCTAGTGAGTTTCAGTGTAGTGAAGGCTACACATTTTGAATTTTCATTTTTTGTTATTGTAAATCTTTGCCCTAGTTCTTTATAAATTTGTCTATATTCCATTTTGACAGTTTTATTTTCTTCCTGACACTACCAAACCCTTTCCACTAAGCTTCCAGGAGTCACTGTTTACCAAGGAAAAAAATTGACTCTGTCATCAGGATTTAATCCAACATATTTTTAAGAGGAGTTGATGTTGAAGTCACAAGTGTTACTTATATAAGTATGTGCACAAAGTATGTAACGACAACCATATTGCACTTCTGTAAGTAGTAACAAACAAATCCTAATATTACTCTTCTGAAAAAGAACAATTTCTATTTTGAATATATTGCAAGTAGGCACCTTTTTGAATTATTAGTTTATCAGTGGAATAAAGGTAGCAAAATACCAATATATTAACTGAAGAGGAAAATAATGCTGGGAAAATTAATGCTGGGGAAAACATTCAGGGATTATGATAGGGTAATAAAAACACAGCAAAAATTAATAGGTCTGATTACTTTTTATTATTGAAGCTCTCTGTGTGGGTTCTCAGTGGGACTCTGCAGCAGTTGTCATGAGTTACAGAGTTTAAGTGTTCAGGATTTTACTCACAGAGGAAGCAGTGAATAGTGAAGCTTTGGTACTTTTGTGTATGACAAGCAAAGGAGCTGGGGTTTAGACAGGGTTACATGCAGGAAGTTTGCCAAAAAAATTATCAGTGGGTTATTCTATGGTGCATTTTTTTTTTTTTTGTCAGAAGGGGAAAAATTTAGTTAAGTTCACTTTCAGTTACAGTAGGATTTATTTTTCTATTGGTTAAATCCATAACAAACAGAAAATGGTTACCCTAAGATGTACCAAATAATATTCTGTAATTACCTGAGAGCTTCATTTTGTATTTCTTATTTGCCACACTCTTATAATTTCTTTTTGAAATGCATATATCTAATTAATTGAATTAATAGAAAAATAAAACTACTTGAAAGGGTAGTGAAATTTTTATGTCTTGACTAAGATACTGTAATATTTTACTTGAAGATATTAATCAAAAATACTGGCATTTCATAGACCATGAGTCAGACAGAAAGTACTTCCAACATATAAAGTATAACCATATATTCAGTAAAACTGACCAAATTCTTAGTGAAGTTCACATTTATCACCAATTGTAGCTCCTTTCTAGTTAATGAATCATTCACAATCGGGGGAACATGTATTTTATTTTCGTGTATGCCCAGAACAGTTTCAAAAAGCAATGTGGGAGTGTAACAATGTTTGAACTTGTAATGAATGAGTGTTATGTACACAGCTTAGAATGGTTTGTTTTTTATTTTGGAATTTTTTCTCATAGTTTTGGGCTGTGTCCTTTAGACTATAAAACACATTTAACACAATGGACAATAAAAACATATTTAAAAACCTTAAGTTACATGAGTTTGACCACTACAGTTCTTCTTTTAAATTTCAGACAAATTTTATGGGACCTTGGGGATCTTGTGGATCTGACACTGATTTCTGAATGTGCAATATCTCAATACAGTGCCACTAGTCACCACTAAAATTTGTGTGTTTAACAGCTTTCAAGCTGCGGCTTGTGAGAAAACAAGTCAAAGAAAAAGATTACAATCACTATAGGTTGCCGAATGGAAAACATATTATGTGACTACTTATTTATGAGCTTTCCTATAAGCTGGGGCTGCCTTTAAATTATGATCCTCTAAGTTTTGAGCAGTGGTAGGAGTGTTATTTTTATTGTTTTGATTTTTTTTGGAGGGTAGGGAGACATTTCTGTGCTTCATTTGCTACATTGCATTGTTGTATTTGGAGATGCAGTACTGGATTGAAGACCTGACAGCTTCAAGGTTTAATTGAAGTCTCCTGAACTCAGCTCATATGGCAAGTTGGCCTCTTTGTACAGAAGAATAAAACCAATATTAAAATAATAATATTAATAATAATAATAATGTACTGTACTTTCTTATGGAAAGTACATTCTCGAACTTTCTACAAATAAAGTTTATAAAAAAGTTGATGTTCGATAACCTCTTTGAGGAAAGGAACCCATGGATTTATGTATTAAGCCCTTCTTTTCTAAGTATTGATTTACAGGCTGTGCTTTCCAGTTGGCTAAAAGATGTTTTAATTAGACAAGAAAATAATTCAGAATTTAAAAAAAAAAATACATAAGGATGGAAAAGCTGAATGTATTTTGTAGATTTTTTAAGGAAGAGTGTCCAGTTCAGGATGGGTTCCATGGTAAAGCTGAGTAAGAGTTAGAAAACAGTAGCTTGAAGTAGATTTCCTGTATGAATAGAAAGTTCAGCATTATAGATTTGTCTGTAGCCATATTTAATACCAGCATGTCTCAGTAAGAAGCTCCTGGTCAAACTAAAGTGTGAGAAGGAGATGCACAGGCAGTGGAGCCAGGGATGTGTGTCCTGGGAAAAATATAGGGACACTGCTCATATGTATAGGGACGGGATCAGGAAAGCCAAGGCGCAGCTGGAGCTGAATTTAATGAGAAATATGAAGTATAATAAGTGATTTTAGAGTTACATTGTCCAGAAAAGGAAGATTAAAGAAAATGTACATCCCTCAGGCAATAACACAGAAGAGCTGATGACAACCAACATGGAGAAGGCTGAGGTACTCAACTCTTCAGTGGCAATCTTTCTTCCCCAATGTCTCAACCTCTGAAACTCAAGGCAGAGACTGGGAGAGTGAAATAAATCGCATTGTAGGAGAAGATCAGATTTGAGATCACCTGAGGAACCTGAAACTACATGAAGTCCATGGGACTCGACGAGGTGCATCCTGGACCCTGAGGAAACTGGCAGATGTAGTTGCCAAGCTACTCTCCAGCGTATTTGAAAAGTCAAGGAAGTCAGGTGAAGCCCTCAGTGACTGGAAGAAAGGGAAACAGCACACCTGTTTTTAAAAAGGGTAGAAAGGAAGACCCTGGGAACTACCAACCAGTCAGCTTCACCTGTGTGCCCAGTAAGATCATGGAACAGATCCTCCTGGAAAACAATTGAAACATATGAAGGCAGGAAGGTGATTAGAGAAAGCCAACATGGCTTCACCAAGGGCAACTCATGCCTGACTAATTTAGTGGCTTTCTATGATCCACTATTCCACTATTCTATGTCCACTGCACCAGTGGACAAAGAGAGGTATAGTTGTAATCTACCCTGACTTCTGTAAGGCCTTTGATGTGAGCCACTACATTATTGCTGCTCAGCTGGAAAGATAAGGGTTTAAGGGATTGGCAGATGAATGAAGAGTTGAATGGATGGTCACATCCAAAAAGTTGCAGTTAACAGCTCAGTGTCGTAAAGGATATCAGTGATACATCATGTCCCTTAAGGGTCTGTACTGGGACCAATGCTTTTTAGCATCTACATTAATGATGTACCCAGTGGGATTGAATGCAACCTCTGCAAGTTTGTGGATGACACCAAGGCAAGTGGTGTAATTAATACACTAGTGGCAAGGGATGCCATCCAGAGGTACCTTGACTGGCTTGAGAAATGGGCCTGTGCAAACCTCACGACATTTAACAAGGCCAACTGCAAGGCCTCGGGTCAGGGAAATCGCCAGTATGAATACAGACTGGGACATGAGTGGATTGAGAGAAGTCCTGCAGAGAAGGACTTGGGAATACTGGTGGATAAAAAATTGGATATGAGCCAGAAATGTATACTTGCAGCTGTTGTGGTTTATAAAGCCACAGGGACAGTTTTTCTTAAACACCTGGTGGGCTGAAGGAGGGACAGGGAGGGTCTCACTCACCACTTAGGATCACGGGCAAGAAACCGACACGATTTGTGAAGAACAAAAAAAGAATAATTTTATTAACTATTTACAACAAGAGAGAGATACTACATCTTAAAAAGGCATTTCTCCCCCACCCCTCCCTTCTTCCCAAAGCCCAAAGGCTTTGTTCTGTACCTTCTCCCCCCTGGCAGCACAGGGGGGCAGGGAATGGGGGGTACAGTCAGTCCACCGTTCCTTCCTCCTCAGAGGAGGGCTCCTCACAGTCTTTCCCGGTTCCAGCATGGGGTCCCTTCTCACGGGAGAGTCCTTCTCAAAAACTGCTGCTGTGTGAGTCCTTTTCCACATGGGGCCACAGTCCCCTGATGACTACTCGGCTCTGGCATGGGGTTCTCCAAAACTCCAACGTGGGGTCCTCCATGGCTGCATCTTCGCATGGGCTGCACCAAGAGACAAACTGTGCGTCACCATGAGTCTTCACCACGCTGCAGGGGAAATTCCAGGGTCGCTTCTCCCTTGCTCTCTCTCTCCTTCTCTGACCGGAGTGTCATGTGGTTCTTCCTCTCAAAAAAAGTCTTGCTTCTCTCTCTGCCACAGACCTTCATTGGCTCCTGAGGAAACTGACTCTCAGACGAGGCATGGCAGAGGCTTGGGCTATGGCAGGTCAGTTCGCAGAAGCTGGGTAGGTGGCTGAGCAGCTGGGCTGGTCTGCCCGAACTGGGCCCTGCCTGGGACTGCACCAAAACCATTGTTCTGTACCCCCTCTTAAATATGTCATTCGCAGAGGTGTCAATTGGCTCAGCCCTGACCTAGGGTGGGTCCAGCCTGAAGCTGGGGAAACTTCCAGTCGTTTCTCACAGGAGCTAGATTGGTGGTACTCCTTCCGCCACTTCCCCCCCTCAGTTACTAAACCCTTTTGGAGCTGGGGGGTGGGGGTGAACCCTTATCAGTCACTTACAGCAGCCACCACTGCAACAGAGCTGGAGTCCAGGGAAGCCTTAAGCAACTACTTACAGGAGCCATTGCTGTGGCCCCTCCCTGCTACCAGACAACCCCCCACCCCCCCACAAAACCATAACACAGACCAGAAAGGCAATCAAAAAGAAGTGTGATCAGCAACACGTTGAGGGAGCTGATTTTTCCCATCTACTCCACCCTCAGGGGCCCCATCTGGAGTACTGCATTCTACTCTGGGATCCCCAGTACAAGAATGACATGGACCTGTTAGAGTGGGTCCAAAGGAGGGTTGCAAAAATGGTCAGAAGGCTGGAACACCTCTCCTATGGATAAAGGTTGAGAGAGGTGGAGTTGTTCATCCTGGAGAAAGGGAAGGCTTCGGGGAGACCTTACTGGGGCCTTTCAACGTACAAAGAGTTCCTACAAGAAAGACGGAGAGAGATTTTTTTTTTTAGGCTTGCAGTGACACGACAAGGGGAAGCAGTTTTAAACTGAAAAGAGGGTAGATTTAGATTAGAAATAAGGGCAAAATTTTTTTGTGGTGAGGGTGGTGGAACAGGTTGCCCAGAGGAGTTGTGGATGTCCCATTATTGGATGTGTTCAAGATCAGGTTGGATGGGTATTTGAGTAATGCGACTGAGTGAACAGTGTCCCTGTCCGTGGCAAGAGGCTTGGAGTATACAATCTTTAAAGGTCCCTGTCAACCCAAACCATTCTATGATTCTGAGACTAATTGCTTAATTTAAAAAAAAAAAAAGTATGTCGATATGTCATGCTGTTTGAGATCAGCTTCTTTAATGTCAATGGAAGATGGGGCTTTTTGTTTGTTTTTGTTTTTGTTTTTGAGGGAGGTTTTAAGTACTAAGAAATGTCATAAAATGGAACTGGTAGTTCAGAGACTAATGTAGTTACAGGATTCTGCTGACATAAACAGGTAAAGTGCACTAAGATCAAAGCAATTGAACTTTCAATTTATGAATCTGAATTACAGCAATACCAAAGGTTTAATTATGATGCATAAATCAAAATTATTGCTAGTTTTTTTCGTATATAACATAAATTTCTGAAAAATGAATTTAAAATATGTGGGACCAAAACCACAGATGTTTTAAAGAGAAAATAACATGACTCAAGTAACATGGAAGAAAAAGCCATCAAAACAATCACAAAAAAACACTTGACCAGACATAGTTTTCACTGAAGTATCACCTTCCAGCAACTTACGTGTTACAGGTTTATTGCTGAATGTTTAATGCTGTCCATATGAATGATATAGACATCTAAGAAAATGAAAGTGGAATAATAGAGAATTTACAGTTTAATCAGGCAATAAGTTCTGTGAAATTGTGATGGTGCTTTGTAAATTAAAAGGTGTATTCTACGATTTTATTGATGTCAGGACACATGTATATGATCCATATATGAAGCAAAGAGAGGCATGGTTTTGAGACACCAAACCAATCTGGCTTGAAAACTTCAATCTTATATGGCTCTGAAACAGTGTGGAGATGTCATAATCTTCCTGAAAACAAAGCTGAGCCCAAAATTACTGCAGCACTCAGGGTATTGTTATACTACTACGGCTATTAACTTGGCTATCTGAAGTGTCACTTCATTTCTTTGTCATGAGACATCTGCTGAAAAAGAAATGTTAACAACTATACCTCCATCAAATCCTTTTCAAATATTTTTCTTCATCATCTCAGACAGACACACTCCTTATGATGTACCTCTGATAAACCTCACAGCTTGCAACACTCTCCCCTCCATTTTTTAAAATGCTTTGTGATAGCTGAAGTGCTTACACTGGAAAAATGAATATTAACTAAGAAAAAAGCTATTTTTGCAGTGATGTGTGTAATCTTCAGTCATGTTTTAGATGGTGGTTTGGCAGAAGGACAAGTAGTGTAATTGTGTGCACCTGCACCATTTACATCTCTTCTACTGAGTGAAGGGATACATGATGAGACATTTAAGTTTACTTGGAGTATGACTGAAAATAGATTTTAACATTACCACTTGTTCAAGTTAAGCTGCTGATTGTTTTTATAACTGACATGACTCTTGGCATAATTTATTCTTGGTCTATATACCATACAAATTTAAAATATTTTGATCACTGAAATAAGAACTATATAGTTTTTAAAATAATAAGATTTATCTACTTGTACCTAACCTGAAACTAAACTTCATTGTAACCTAACACTTACATATGCTTTTGGAAACAGATTTAGACTGTGAAACTTTTGAAATTCCACATTTGTGTCAGATGACTTTACCTGAGTTGCTTGACTCATTGAGCCACTTCTAACAATTATCTTTCTATTTTCTATATTTCTATATAGACAATAATAAAGTACATATTATTTATATATAAAATATACATACTATTTTCTTTATTTTCTAATTAAAGTCATGAGAATGATAAATATTTCCAAGGCATCTGCCAATTTAAGAAATTAGTTGTGAGAATTTTAAAGGACTTTCATTCTGTAGAAAAAGCAGAAAATAAGTTATTGAAAACTTTTACTTTTTTATGTTAGGAAGGGGAAAAACAATGGAAATGCTCTAGCTATAAATGATATATGAAATAACTGGAGGATGAATTCACATATATATTACACACTCTTTATAAAGCACCTCTCTGGGAATGAGGAGGTGTTCCAGTTTTCACCATTGCACTTCAGGAAAATCAGGTAGTATTCATTGTATCTCTTCAGTAAGCCATCTTATTTTAACATGTTTTTATTAAACTATTAGGCTTAAATAGAATCACTCTAGTATTTCCTCTTCAAAAGCAGTCTTCTGATTACCCAAACTTCTGTGTCTAAGGAAGCAACTTCTCTCACTTTTCCCAGACGTTCCCTCCTTAATATGCATGTCATAGCTCTGTATGGCATTGCCTGAATATTTGACTTGGATACACAAGAATAAAAGGAGAAGAAAGAAACGTAGCCACAGAAGAGGACAGAACTTGGGATTCCATTGGTAAAATGAACTAGGAGGGGCACAGAAGAAAATGAAAGGCAAGACAAAGGGGACATGACAAGAAAAACAGAAATGGAAACCTGTTTCAGAGAAGAGAGACTAAGACAGACGGAAGAAAGAGAAGAATTAAATCTAAGCACAAAAGGAGTAAAAACAACATAGCTGTGACAAAAAAAACCCAACCAAAAACCCAAACAATAGTGAATAGAAATGGAAAGGCAAGAAAAGAGACATATAACTGGGGAAACGAAAAATTAAATTAAAAAGGAACAGGATTTAGGATTAGTAAATTCAATTTTATTTATCCCAATCCCTGCATTTAGTTCTTTGGCAGATTTTCCATAGCTGTGTGCATTTGGAAAAAAGAGAATAGCTTTATGTTACTTTAAGGAGTTGACTCATTACATTTTAAATAATTTCAGAAGTATACTCTTTTAAACCTTTCTTGGTGGTCCAACAATAAAGTTTTCAGAACCTTCAGTAAAATGACAGTTCCTGTGAATATCATTTTATAGCTTTATAAGAAATTAAAGAAGATTGTTTACGGTGCAATCATTCTTTTCATTGAATAAGAATACAAGCCTTAAAGACAGGCTTTCTTTGTTTCTCTTTTATTAATAAGTGTTCATGACATATTAAATCACATTTTTTGAATAATTAGATTGTGTGTACTTTAAAAAATCACAAAGGTTTTCAGCAGGCATTTGTTTGCCCAAAGGACTTCTGCACTTGTTTATTCATCAAATTAAGATCTCTGTATATCCTTCCCAATAGTATTGGATAATAAAGAAATTATATGGAAAACACATTTCTTATGAGACTCCACTAAAGTTTATTTGACTTTTAACATTACATGTGAGAACATTCAAATAAGAGAGATTAAGAAAGTTTTCACTTATTTACAAATAATTTTAAAAGTACATAAATATAAACAACATTCACTGTAATGTAATATTTCTCCCATAACCTTTTGTAACCTTTACCTGCAACAGGTAATTGTTCCCAGAAAATATCTGTGTAGTGTTGAATAAATTTGTATGCTTTTGGACTAACCTTTTGGAGCATCTTATTACAGAGAAATTATGTCTGAATATATTGGTCTTATCATAAACATGTTATAAAGACATGGACCTGTTGGAGTGAGCCCAGAGCAGGGCCGTGAAGATGATCAGAGGGCTGGAGCACCTCCCCTATGAGGACAGGCTGAGAGAGTTGGGGTTGTTCAGCCTGGAGAAGAGAAGGCTCCAGGGAGACCTTATAGCAGCCTTCCAGTACCTAAAAGGGGCCTACAGGAGAGATGGGGAGGTACTCTTTATCAAAGAATGTAGTGATAGGACAAGGGGTAATGGTTTTAAAATGAGAGATGGTAGATTCAGATTAGATATTAGAAATTTTTTCATGTGAGCTTGGTGAGGCACTAGCAGAGGTTGCCCAGAGAAGTTGTGGATGTCCCGTCCCTGGAGGTGTTCAAAGCCAGGTTGGATGAGGCTTTGAGCAACCAGATCTAGTGGAAGGTGTCGCTGTGCATGGCAGGGGGCTTGAAACTCAATTATCTTTATGGTCCCTTTCAAACCAAACCATTCTTTGATTCTATGGTTCTTTAAGTAACTTAAACTAATGCTTAAAGCCTTTTCTGTTTCTTTGCCTGACCTCAACCTCATTTTTTTTTTCCTATGTTTAGAACTTCTCTGAGAGAATACAACAAGCTGGGCCAACGCTGTTTCCATTTGTCAATGTATTTATGATTTCTGTGTGGAACCAATGTTGTGATGTCATTGCTTCTTCTTAAATATGGTGTATTTCAGATCAAACACTCTCCAGGCTGAATGCATGTATTTGCTGGCATGTAATATTTAATGGACTTCATATGATGCTTGAATGTCATGTCACTTCAAATACTCTTTAAGCGTATTAAGACAATTTATTTTGGTTTTTTTTTTTGTTGTTGTCAAAGTCATAGCAATAAGATATTTGGACACTACACTAACATAACAAAGATGCATTTTTTCTCCTCTATTCCTGTATAGTCACATAAAATATTTTGTATTATAAGCATGGAAACCAAACTATGGTCTCAGATACCCCTCTCTGTTTGTCCAGGCACAAGCACTGCAACTGCGGTGGTGCTGCCTAGTCTTCCCACATCCTTAGCTCCCAAGTGGTGCTTGCAGACTCTAGCCTCACACTGTGGGATATTGATTTTCTCATCTCATAGCTGACATTCCCACAGATGGCTTTTAAGACTCTACTTCCTGGAAGCATAATGTCTCTTTAAAAAAACAAAACAAAACAAAAACAAAAACCCAGAGTGGCTTATAGAGAAATACAATTACGGTTATAACTGTAATGCATGGTTTAAGTCTGACAGTTTGCATTTCTGCTGCAATGTCCCTTAGGGCACCTTACATTATCAAATGTTGGTTTTGTCATCAGTTGTCTTCACATCACAAAGATTCATTATCCTTAGTCTTTCAGTAATTAATCTTGAAGTTTCCTCATAATTTTTTCTGTTTAGGTTCATTTCACTGGTCCTTGCCATAGACTCATTTTTTCCCCCCTGCAGAGTGTTGTTCTTTATTTAAGGACAGGTCAAGCAAAGAATGAAGGGAATATGTTTAAGATTCATACTAATTGACAATAAATAGCCCTGGGTCTCAGATGCCACAGCTGTCCCCTATTAGATCACTATTCAGATTATCAAATTATAATAATCCTTTCTGAAACCTCCACTGTACTAGGATACAAAGAAAAATATCAGACTGACCCTGAAAGCCTTCAGAGTGAATAACGTTTAGAGTCTGCAGTGGGAAATGGGCCAAATGACAGCCAAGCTAGTAAGGTCTGTCAATGTTTCTGTATTTTCCAGGGAAGCCCAGCTGAATTTTTGCAGCTGACTGGTTGTCAGCTTTAGTTCAGCAGGTCAAGGTGCATGGAGATGAGGAGCTCCCTATCATATCAATATTCTATGTCTCCTGTATGTATTTTCTGAATTATGGAATATTAAAGACAAGCATGTGTGAATTTAAATCAATATAGAGGCTAAAAACCTTTAATGGGGAGGAGAGGCTTAGATCCAATATTTTATCAGGCAACTTTCCTGAGAGCCATTTTATGATGATTTTTGAGCTAAATGGTCTCAGGCTATGATTTGTGGAGAAGGAAGTTAGAAGAAAATGCTTTGTTCCTTCCCCCATCTAATTCTTAATCTCTCTGGAGAACCTTGTATTGCTGTTAGGTAATTCATGTGGGAGATGCTTAAGAAAATAACCTCTCTTCTATTTTTCACGTTAGGATACTGACAGATGTGCTTTGCTTATTCTTACTCAGTGGTAGCTCTCCTCAAATAATGAGAGCTAAATAACTATAACAAGGTGATATCATGGTTTCATATTTTTGTGCAGTGACTCCCCAGAGATATTCAACCAGTCTGTTCCTTTGATTTCCAGAGAGGAAAGCGAACATCTGCCTTTGAGGAACTGAGCCCTCAGATACATAATCATTTGTTTTCTCAAACCACTGGTTTGAGAACAAGATGTCGGAAATGAAAGTCTCCATTTCTCACCTTGGAACTCTGGTCATCCTGTGAAAACTTTTCATATAGGCTTTTAGCGGTTTTCTGTTTTTTTTATCATATCCTACACTTGACTATCGTATTAAAAACACTATTTCAAAAACATTGAACTTCATGTCTAGATCCAGTCACTTTTGAATATATCATTAGTGTGTTTAAATGATTTTTTTGCTGCCACCTGCTTTTCAAACTGGATGTGGAACACTCTTCCTAACCATATCACCTGCACAGTCAGTTAAAAGGTAGAAAGAGGCAGAAAGACAATCAGTCCTCAGCCGAGTTCTGGGCCTCACCAGCAGGACTTCACAAAAGTACAACTGACGTATGATTTCTTCCTGTCCTGGTTTTTAAAATAAAGCTATAGCCTATTTCTGTTCATTTTTGTAATATTATGTTTTCCAACACATCCCTGGAGGCACATGCAGACGACTTTTTGCCTTCCCATTTCAAATTTTCAAAGCCAGCTTCTCATCAGTGTTAGCCTACGTACTGGAGGAGCACATACAGTGGCAGAATATGGAGCATAAAAATGTCCAAAACCCATTTCTCTTGGCTACTGCCCATAAAGAGTTGAATTGCCTGCATTTCTCTAGCATCCCAACATGCAAAACACTCTTTATTTTGCTACTTAGTGAACTAATCTTTGTTCTATAAATTCAATCTCTAGCTACGAATAAAACACGCAGGTCCTTCAGGATACATCTGCTTTGTTTCTGTTGAGCTTTTTCTTGGAGACCCAAAGTACTCAAACCATGGGGTATGGTTTTATTTATTATAGGACTTTTCATCTTTTAATCACTGATATTGTCTGGCTTGTAGCAGGTTTTTTATTATTTTGTTGATCATGCTTTAGCCGAACTGCACAAATACCTTGAAGGGTAGAGAGTAAAAAATATGTATATGAAGAATACAGGAAAACTATGCATAGTGTCTTCTTCTATCAGAAGTTTTCCCAATAGATTTTTTACCCTGTGTCTTGGGCAACATACTAACAGGAAAAAAAAAAAGATAAAACAAAACACCACTCAGTCTCCTCTTCCCACAGAAGAAAAATACCAAGAGAATTAATGAGCACTAAACCAGCAGAACTGGACAGATAATACTACCAATAAAAAAAATTCTATATAACTTCTAGAAGTTTTTCTTCTTATTATTCTTTTAAATAATAATTGTAGCATAATTTTCAAATACATTGCAGAAAATGAAACAACTTATTTTCTGTTAAGTTTCATAGAGAATATATACAAATGTATTTCAGTCTTCTCCAGAATGCCTAAAGATGTGAATATTATAAAGACAGTATCCTTAGATTTCACCAGGGAACTCTTCACTACATGACAGTTACTGATGTTGGATGAACATGGAAAGCACTGGGGGAGTTCTCAAAACAGTTCTTCCCATCCTTTAGGATAATAGTTTTCAGAAACATATCAAAGGTGTATTAGTTGCACTCAAGTATGATCTATGAGAACTTTTGAGAACTGACAGCAATCTGTCAGCCCAAAAGGATGACGAAATATTGCTTCATAGAAAACTAATGAATTTCTGAAACAAAATAAGTTTATGGAGCCCAAATACCCAGTATCATCCTACACAAGTGGTAGGTCTTCTCCCTGTGGGACAGAGAGAAGGAGAGGGAGGTGTTTAATCGGATGTTTCAGCCCTCACAAGGTCTACTCTGTTCTTTGTAGTGGTCTGTGTCTCTTCTCTGAAAAGTGGCAGAAGTTGTCTCTGTTGGTTGCTATCGTTAACTGCCTGTATCAGTCAAGATGAATGTGTCTTAGACAAAAGACGTCATGAAAATGAATGATTACTATATGAATCCTGTCTTGTGCAGTCCCTGAATCCATGAACTTTATGTTTCTTGAAACTTCAAAATGGGAAAGTCTATGCATGGCACACAGGACAGCGTGAAAAGAGTTGTTGGAGAAAACTGCACTGAGGATTCAATCAGAAAGCAGCTGTTCTGAGTTAGTGAAATTTTTTTGCTTGCTGAGGGAAGATTTAAAACTTGAAGCACTCAGGGTAAATACTATTGTAATTTTGAAGTGTGAAAGAAGAAATATTTGCCAGTTATAATCAAGGCATTCTAATATAGACATTTTAATTGGTGATTTTTAGAAAGAACTTAGTAAGACCTATAGCTATATCTTAAATAATCCATTTCAATGTAAGATAATTGCAGTGTATGAGTCACTGCTTAATGACATTAGTTGTTATTTCAGGCCACTTATAAGCAGTTGCAGTCATTATTTTTAATTAAAATATTTGACTTGTTAGCTGTGTTACTGAGATCTGCCTGGAGTCTGCACAGAGCTAAAAATCCAGTGGTGTTACAGGCCCGCCCCTGCAGAACAGAACCTAAATCTGAGTAATTCAGAACTCTGCCTGATATTGCCCAGATACTCCTGACGTCCTCTGTGTCGTGGGTTAAGAGAGAGAGAGTTAATTTTTTTTTTTCCTTCTCTTCATAAATTGTTAGCAAGAAGCTATGTTTTCGATTCCTGCTCAGGAGAAAACTGATAAGAAGGAACATTTATAGTTATTGCCAGGATACTTTCAAGGACAAATACATTCAGCCTCTCTCCCCTCCACAGACAGAGGGGGAGAGGGGAGAGACAGTCCGGCTTCTAGCTTGGGATTTGCTTTTAGGTTAAGATTGAGAAGCAGATTGACCAATTATTTCATCCCATGCACGTCATACCCAGTATATGGGTGAGGACCCTTCCGGGAGATCTCTCTCTTTTACTTCCCTTGGGCTCTGGATCATCTTGCTTCAGGTGCCTGCATTCACTCTCCCAAGGCCTTTTCTCCCCCCCACAGACACCGTTAGTTCTCGGCCCAGGACGCTCGTTGTCTCCGTTCCGTGAGTTTCGGGATCCTCCCTCTCTGGGGGGATCATTAGCTGTTTTTCCCCTGCTTCAGTCAGCTCTCGGCCTGGGACACTTGGGCTGTTATCTCCGTTCCGTAAGTGCCTCCAGGAGTGGCGCACCTCCCCTCCCCTTCCCCCCTATTTTTTGGGGGAATCGTGAGTGCGTTTTCTGGGGATCATTAGCTGGCAACAGGCTGAGCCTTTTGGGGGGGCAGTATCATTGTGTATCACCCATTCCCTCCCTCCTCTGCAGTCGTTGGCTGGGAGTGGGCTGGGCCTTTGGTCATCAGGTGGGGAGGGGTAGTATCACTGTGTATCACATTGCATATTTGTATATAGTATTATTTCCAATATTATTGTAGTTTAGTTATTAAATTGTCCTTATCTCAACCCACGAGTTTTTTTTCCTTTAACCCAAAAACTGGGATACATATTTAGCAAGAGCCGCTTGGCTAGTCAACACTAGAGGATCTGCCAATCGGGCTGGTTCTGCCCAGTCAGAACTTTTTTTTTTTAAATTTACCTCTTTAATTCTTCCCCTGTGATTGGGTGGGGGCAGGGGCTGTGTGAGCGTGTGTCTGTGGTTTGGCCCCAAGCCAAGGGCCAACCCGCCACACTCTGGAAACAGTTGGATACACAAGTGGCTTGGGACTAAAAATTCACGTAATATTCGTCAGTTCCAGCACGACTTCCTTCAACATCTCGTATGATCTTTTGACTTTTCCATCTGTTGCTGATTTTAGGGAAAGAAATGTTTTTTTAAAAACTGAAGACAAGATTTTATGCAAATTTGAGCATATTGCATATTCATTTACCTTAATTTATGACTGTAAACTTTGAGTTACAATAGTAGTATCAGTGGCTAGACCTATGTTGTGTTACATGTGACTCACTACAGACAGTTCCATTTCTAGAGCAGACACAGAGCTAAATTATGTTTTACTAACCATAAAGCAGTCTAACACGAAGAAAGGACTGTTTTTCTTGCAAGGTACAACTGACAAAATCTACCTCTTATTCAGTTTACCTGGATATACTATAACTTTCACATTATCTGAAATGTCAGCTGTAATATTCATATATGTGATACACATCAGATATCTATATGCTTAATTTTTATTTGGGAAAAAAGGGAAAAAAGAAACTCTCTCTCTCTATATATATATATATATGGGTTTTTTTTAAATGACAATAGGGTAACCCAATGTTGAACTCTGAATAACCTCACAAAGCCAGATTTCTATAAGGCGCCACTAACATTGCAGGCAATGACTTCAACTTGAACTTTGCTTATTAAGATATTTGAAGGCAACAGAAAATGCACAGCTCAAAGTTTATTAATTTGGGGCCCCTGTTTGAAAGCCTTTCTAACCATCCCATGTTGTAGAAACAGCTTATTTGATTTTATGTAAAAGGTCATGAATTTTCAAGTGTACCGTAGGGGAAAAGAGATTTCAGCTATTCTGGAAATATATCTAAAAGTGGAAATAAATATTTTGTGTAATGTGAATAAGATTATAAAAAAACTTGACTGCTCCAAACCTAGAAGGCATATAGTGGGACAAATAAACACGTCATTTTAAATGTGTAAGACATGACAAATTTTAAACAAGAGACTTCAAGTGTTTGGCAGTTACTTAGATAGATGGATGATCAGGTTCATATTATTGCATTAAATCCATGTTTTTATTGCTTCCTATCTAAACCACAGTAGATTGAATGAAGAATAATTTCACTAAATCATCATAAATAATATTATAGTATACCCTGATTACAATTTATCTTTCAAAGACATGTCTGTTAGTTAATTTTAAGCCTTGCAGCATGCTTTTGAAATTGAAAGACCCTAAAATAAGAACATAGAAATAAGAAAATCAGCACATGAAACATTACAGAAGTTTCTCTCACAGGTCTTTTTCTGGAGCAAATTTATTCTAACTTTGTCACGTATCTACCTTTGTCAGTCTGTCGATATACACAGAAAATAAAGTCCTACTAGGCTGATATAAAGCCTGTTCAATAAAATTGAACCAAAGAGTGTCCTGAAGAGCTGCACTTCTGAAATCACTTTCCCTTTTTAGGTTTGATATTTGCTGCTAATGCTTGTCAGCACAGGATGTCTTTTGTCCTTTAATGATTTTTATATAGAAGATTATTGAGCCCATTTGTTTTAAGGTTAAGTTTCCAGAGAAGAGAATCTTTTTCACCTCACGAGCACTGAAGTATTACATAGTTCTATTCTGTTCAACTCTGTCAGGACAATTCTTGCAAGCTTGAAGAAATTCAGCTTATTTCTGAATCTACCAGAGTGCAGTTAGCAGAAAATTTGATTTTTTTTCCATCTTTGGTTGTTTTTTCCACCACACATCCACACATTGGTAAGAAATACAGGACAATGCATAGTTCTGCATGGTGAAATGAAGCCTGTCTCACAGTCATTTCAGGAATAAGGAAAATCCTCTAAAATATGTATAAAGAAATTAAGATTAAAATTTCTTTGAAAGCTTAGTGAAAACTTTTAGAGAAAGCTTATTATTTTCATATTCTTGCCTAGGTGCAATGAAAAATTATTTTTTACTTCTTTAAGAAAAAAATCTAATTCATTATTTTTGTGCACAAATTATTGAAAGACAAAAAACCAAATACAAAGTTATGTGAATGATTTCAGAAGCCTGAGCTGGATGTGTTTAGAAACACCCTGGCTAAACAGTTCTAAGTGCTTATTTGTCTTTTATATTCAGTTATTTTAACATACTTAATTTTACTTTCTTCCTGTGAAAGCAAGCTATTTAAGGAAAGTAAACCTAAAGACAGATATCAGACTATTACACATGTTGAGATTTCATGCAACTTTAATGAGTTGTTTTAGTTAATGGTTGTTAACGGTTTTTATGCTGATTACACTGATTATGTGTGGACACAGTATGGTAGTGTGAAGCATTGTACTGTGTTATATTGTATAGACACCTTATTTTCAGATTTCATATGTCAAATATTAATGATGAAGAAAATGGCTGGGGGGGGACACAAAAACAAAACAGGGGATACAAATGAAATTTACAGCTCAAAGTGGTGTGCTTGGTATTACATCATTTTTTTAACTTAGTAGAAAAAGTATAGTGCAATTGATTTCCATGAAGATGTGTCTATGGAATGAAGCCATTTTTTTTCTGCCTAGTTGAAGAGAAAGACAAGGAAGGCTGAAGAAAGATGACAAGACTAGAATAAGATTTAGAACAAATAATTAACCTCCACAGTCCAGTAAATGAGGACATATACATCTTTTGTTGTTTCTGAGTTAAAAAGCAGCTGTAACATTTGAGAGGAAATGGGACATTCATAGTTAAGAAAGTTATTTCATCATGACAAGTATTAAGTATTATGAGTTTAAAGTGAGGTCTAAAAAGGATACTGAATTTCAGTCTTTGCAATGGATTTCCTTTCATTTAGCTCTAGTCTGGTTGTCTGGGTACCTAGACCCAGTGAGTCCTAGTAAACACAATGTTCCTTTACAAGGCATCAAAAAGCATTTTAATTTTATTTCCTAAGAATACGAGGTTATGCAAAGGCTAAGTTTTCCTGCTTACCTACCTGTCAGTTCTCCTCTTAAAAATGAATCCATCTCCAATGCAGTGTAACACAAGGTTAAAATACAGGAAAATAACAAACTTGTCAAAGCCAAATAAATCCTAAAATTTCATGAAAATACAGGTCTTGGTAACAGACAGAGCATCAAATTAGAGCACTTGGGAAGGAAAGTCTCCAGTCTGAGCCTGTGATGTTTTGTGTTCTCGTAGATCTGCTGTCTTTTCCAGTACAGTGGGGCCAAAAGAAATACAAAATAAAACTCATCTTCTGACTAAATTGGTTTAGAGAATAGATTCATTTAGGCAGAATTGAAGGCTTCCCTAAATATTACACACAACTTTTGTTTGTGCTTTCTTATGTTTTTTTAGATTAGGAATGTTCTTAATAAACTCTTTACTTTCATACTGAAATTTAAGCAAATACTTCTAGATAATATTTTACATATGAATAGAGTAGGTCTGACATATTCAGTCTTCTGATAAAACTTTTCTGCATTGTTTATGCCAAACTATCTGTTAGAAAGTAATCATTGCAGGTAACATGTATATGAATACTGCCTTTAACTTCTAAATAAACTTGAAAGCATTATTTTAAGTGGCCTCACATCTTTCTTTGCATAGGGAACATGATGAAAGCATTAATAATTTTATATAGGCATAGTGAGTTTGTTAAAAATAAACCAGAATTCCTCAATTAAATTTTTTATACAAAAGTTTAATTAAAGAAGATGTGCATTTATGGCACTGCTTTATAAACAAGTTCTTTATGATTTGACAACAGCAGTATGCCTCATTATTCTCCTGCAGTGACAATATGAAAAATAGTGAGATAAAAATTGGTGCACCTACAGTGGTGTGAATATGTCCCTGTTATTCAAGGCATATGAAAGTGGAAGTCTGCGATGGGTTAGCCCTTAGCTGGGGGCCAAACCACACAGACTCGCTCACACAATTCCCGCCCCCATCCGAGTACAGGGGAGAAAATTAAAGGGGTAAATGGAAAACAGGACTCGCGGGTTGAGATAAGGACAATTTAATAACTGAACTACAATAGTATTGAAAATAATACTGTATACAAATATACAAATGAGTGATACACAGTGATACTGCTCCCCCTCCCACCCGATGACCAAAAGCTCAGCCTGTTCCCGGCTAACGATCCTGGAGAAGGGAGAGTCTGAGTGTTACACAATGATACTCCCCACCCCCCCCCAACTCGATGATAAAGACTCAGCCAGTTCCCAGCTAACGATCCCGGAAGCAGAGAGTCCCAAAACCACACTCATGATTCCCCCAGGTGTGGGGTGAAGCACTCCCGGAGGCACTCCGGGAAAAGAGATAATAGCCCAAGCATCCCAGACCAAGAGCCGACTGAGGTGAGGGTGGGGGGGGAAGGCCTTGGGAGAGCAGGTACCTGGAGCAAGACGATCCAGAAAACAAAAAGAGCGTTCTTCCTGCGGGTCCTCACCTATATACTGGGCATGTTGTGTATGTTATGGAATAGATTATTGGTCACTCTGGTTCTCAGTCCCGAACCTAAGAACAAATCCTGGGCTAGCAGCTGGGGCTGTGCCCTCCCAGTTCCTCCCCCCCCCGCATCTGCAGAGAGCAGAGAAGCTGAAAGTGTCTGTCCTTGAAATACCCTAGCAACAATTACAAACATTCTTTCCTTATCAACTTTTCTGAGCACAAATCCAAAACACAGCTTCTTGCTAGCTGTTAAGAAGGAAGTTAACTCTATCTCTGCTTAACCCAGGACAAAGACATTCCAGATATAGAAACATTCCACATATATTTCTATCTTGCATGAGTTGGATGATTGACATATGCATGTGTGTGTATATACATATATATGTATAAAATATTTAATTACTAAAACTATATTTTGTATTAATTGTTCTCTATATATGTTTATTAATTGTTTTAATGTAATGAAAGGAAGAAAAGACAGATATAGAAGGAAGGAATCAATGATGTACCAATTTATTGAACCAGAATGAATATTGTTTCGAGTAACATCTGCTTCCTGCTCAAATTTGTAGAAAACTATTGACTTCATTGTGGCAACGATTTCACCAGAAGAATATATTATTTTGATCTTAATTATTAAATATTTAAGCAGTTTATCTAAAATCTTTAGTTGCTGTGAGATGCTTTCACACAAAATTACAAGGGCTTCAACAACCCTACATGACCCAGTGTGGAACAATTCAAGCTTTAGATGTTAAAAAATAGAAAAAGTAGTGTCATAGTCCCCAAAACTGAAATTGTTGAATGAATGTATTAAAAACAAAGGTCTAGTATAGAGTATTTAAAGAGGTCATAATAATATTAATGAAAAACATTTATCATTGTAAATTAAGTATGATGATCTGTGTCATTTTTTACCCACCCAGCAGTGAATACTATGCAGTTGCTCACTCACTCTCCCAATTCTTGGGGAATGAGAAAGAGAATCAAAGGTGTAGAGGGGAAAGAGACTCATGGGTTGAGATAAGAACAATTTTATTACTAAACTACAATAAAACAAATAAAAATAAAAAATAATACTAATAATGTGCAAATATACAAATGTGTGACACACAGTGATGCTGCTCACCATGTGAGACCAAGGCTCAGCCCATTCCTGGCTAACAATGCCAGACCAGGGAGAGTCCCAAAATTGCAATCCCAGAAAAGATAAGAGCCCAAGCATCTGAGAGAGACATGACTGAGAGAGCAAGTGAGAACAAGAACTTTTGGAAAGAGCTCCATCTATATACTGGAAATGATGTGCATGATATGGGTGATATCATTGGCCAGTTTGAGTCTCAATCCAAAACCTAAAGTTGAATCCTAAGCCAGTAATTGTGGGCTATGCTCCCTCCTAGCTTCTCCTGCACCTGCACACACTGGCAAAGCGTGAAAAACTAAATGTCCTTGACTGTCCTGACAACAACTATAAACATCAGTATGTTATCAACCATCTTCTCAGCGCAAATCCAAACATAGCCTCACTGTGAAGAAACTCTGTCACACATGAAACCAGGACATCTGTTACAATATATCATTAAGAATACCATAAAATTCCCTATAATATTATGCTAAAATGAGATGGGTTATGCACAGTTAAAGCTGTTCAGTAACTGCTTTATATGGGATATAAATATTGTAATAGAAGGTAATGACTATTTAAGTATAGCAGAAACATAAGAATTCAAATATGGTGCTACAACATTTTGAACTATGGAGTTTCTTTAAGGCTGAAGACAGAACAAATGATTCAAGTTAGGATGATAAAACGATTTCTAAAAAAAGCCAGGGAGAGACTAAAAATTTCTCCCAGTTCATTGTGAAACAGGATAGTGGTTCTCAAAATGAAAAATAGTTGATGGCTTTGAGTACATTTGTAAAGTGGTGTATTTTTGATTATTCTTATTAGACAACTATTAGGAAAGACAAGAATAAGGTCCTAATTCTGCAATGATTAAACTATATCTATACATTGATATCTATTAACTTCTGGAAATAAGAGTGTATAAGTTTAAGTAGAGCACATACACAGCAATCTGAGAGAAATTTTTCAAAGCATTGTAAATTGTTTTTAGAAAGTTTTTGAAACTAAGCATTACTTAAAAACATTTGAATATTACAAAATCTCACTATCTGGATAAAGCACAGGATTGGAGCATTCCTGTAAGGACAGAAAACAGAAGTGCCCCTCCTGTATGATTGCCCGGATCACAAGATTTGTATGATATGACTTTCAAAAATTTTTTTTCAAATTTAGTATATAGGGATAGAGAGGGAAGAGGATTAACCTTTCAGAAATGGTCTCTGGATCAAAAATAATAATCAGTTTATTTATTATTTTAAGTGAGATTTACTCTAGCTATCTTTGTGCTTCAAAAATTATCTGTAATGTATATCCAAGCCCATTTCAGTAAGCAGAAGTGCCACATAACACGAAAGCATGCTAGTCTTTTTCACAAGATTACTTTCATGCCACCAAAGCCTTCGTCAAAAATATCAGCTTATTTTAGGAAATGTTTGGTATCCCTAGGGATGTTGTTTCCAGCAACAGAATAGTCGCTGGAATATGAAACTCATTATAGTATGATTTTGTACTGAATTCTTTATGTGAAATATACTGGAACTTGGAATTAGTGGCGCAGATCAAACAAGTACAAATAGGCAGCAAAATATTTTTACCATAGAGGAACCAACCAGGAGTGGGGCTAAGCTGGACCTTGTTCTCACCAACAAGGAAGGGTTGGTGGGGAATGTGGAACTCAAGGGCAGCCTGGGATGCAGCGACCATGAGATGGTGGAGTTCAAGATCCTCAGGGCAGTGAGGAGGGTGCACAGCAAACTCACTACCCTGGACTTTAGGAGAGCAGACTTTTGCCTCTTCAGGGACCTGCTTGGAAGAATCCCGTGGGATAAAGCCCTGGAGGGAAGAGGGGCCCAAGAAAGCTGGCTAATATTCAAGGATCACTTCCTCCAGGCTCAGGGGCGATGCATCCCAACAAAGAGGAAGGCAGGCAAAAATGCCAGGAGGCCTGCATTTATGAACAAGGAAGTCCTGAGCAAACTCAAACAAAAAAAGGAAGCCTACAGAGGGTGGAAGCAAGGACAGGTAGCCTGGGGACGATACAGAGACACTGTCCGCGAAGCCAGAGATCAGGTTAGGAAAGCTAAAGCCCTAACAGAATTAAATATGGCCAAGGACGTTAAGGGTAACAGGAAGAACTTCTACAGGTATATCAGCGATAAAAGGAGGACTAGGGAAACTGTGGGCCCCCTCCAGAAGAAAGCGGGAGACCTAGTGACCCAGGATGTAGAGAAGGCTGAGGTACTTAACGAGTTCTCTACCTCAGTCTTCACTGGCA
>WKFP01014788.1:675898-833766 GCA_011057875.1 Pterocles orientalis | reverse complement strand
GTATTATATGGAAGAGTGACATTGCATGTTAAAGAAGGAAAATAGGGTTAATACTTTAACTGTAAGTTCAAGTGACAGAGTATTCCCGTAATTAAAATGGAGGCTTGACTAAGCAGAGCATTAATAGTACTATACTATCAGCTGGTCAGTCAAGAAGTTGTAATACATGTAAAATACTAATGTAAAATGTAGCAGCTAAAAGCAAAAGTAAAATGATAAAAGGAGACTCCAGTTACCACTATGTGAACTAAGTAATATTGTGGTAAGGAATGATGCAGGAAATAAGTGATTAGTCAACACACATGACTGCTTATTGGCATTCCTAATTTAAAAATTCACAAGAAAAGAAACAGATCTTTATTTAGGCCTGAATTGTATATGCAGACAAATTCAGAAGAGCCTGTTTGTAATAGTAAATTAAATAAATGTTAATATTCTTGAAGGATTAAAATGTCCTTTGAGAATGTTCCACAACAATATTTAATTTTGAAAAAGAAAACTGCATCAAAGCTGGAATGGTTATTAAAAGCAGCAGCTAAAAGTTCAGTGTCCTGAAGGCAACAACTGTGGAACAGGGAGATCTACTTTATATAGTTTTCAAAGGTTTTCAACAATATCCTTCACCAGAGGGATAAGACAGAAAATAATCTGCCATGAGATAAGAGGGAAGGTCTTCATATAAATAACTGGATATACATTGGAAACACAGGGTGGGGTAAACAGTGAATTTTCACTGAGGTCAGACCCTGGAGTGCCACGGTGATCCATGGTGCAGCCTGTGCTGTTTGGTATGTTTGTAACTGACTTGGAGAGAGGGTCAATAGCAAGTGACACAGCATGCTGACGAATATTGAGTTATTAACAGCAGCAAAGTTGAAAGGTGACTGAAGAATTGCAAAGGACAGTACAATGCTACGTATTTGGACACTATAAAGGCAAGGGAAATTCAGTGCTGATAAATTTAATGTGGTGCACACTGCGGAAAAAAAGAATCCTAGTTTTACATAGAAAAGTTGGGTCTGAGTTGGCTATTACCACTAATTAATGGAAACTATAATGGAGAATAGAATTAATATTTTATTACCAGTGTTTTCAACTGTTAAACATATTCATAAATTATTGGGAAACAGAATGAGTAATGAGATGTCAAGCTTTGTTGGTACTAAAACATTATTCACATAGTTAAAACTAAAATTGACTGTAAAATACTACAGAAGACCCTCATCACAATGAAATGGCAAATGAAATTAATTGTTGATAAATGCAAAAGAATTTTCAAGGGGGAAAAATACCAAATGCATCCTAATTATACACACAAAGTGATTGGCTCTAAATTAGCTATCAGCATTCCACAAGGAAGTTTTGGACTCATTGTGGATAGTTTTCTAAATGTCAGCTTAGTGCTGAATAGCAACTTGATGAACAAATAGAACGCTGAAATTGTCAGACAATAAAGAACAAGATGCAAGACATGACACTGACATTGTATAAATCTCTGGCATGGTTGCAGTGCAAATGTTACACACTCTTCTGCTGGTGCAAGGATAAAGTGGGACCAAAAAAAAGCTGTGAGGGCAATCAGAATAGCAGGACAGCTACCAAGGAGAGGCTAAAGTAAAAAGGATAGGATTGGGATTTATAAAGTCATCAATGGAATGAAGAATCTGCTTTTTATTTTTTCATGGCATTGTGAAGAAGATATAAGCCAAGAATGGGGCTGTAAGACAAGTCCTGGAAGAAAATCCTATTGTGGGCTTATAATTGCAGACTCAAGTTCAGGATATTCTTGTGACATTGACTGCCATAAATCAGGAAGGTACAGATGGGAAGTCTATTTTCGCTGTTTCCAATAACCTTTTCCTTAAAACTCACTGATGATCAGTGTCAGAGACAAAACACTGGGATAAATAGGTTTTTGGTCTCAGCTAGGACACCTTTCATATTATTTTATGAAATTTGGGTTTGAAACACTGCTATACATACAAATACACATCAAGATTTATTTTAAAGACAAAAGAATTTTTTTTTTTTTTCTGCAAGCATGAGGCAAAATGGCATTTCTCAGTAAAGAAATCACGTGTTTGGTATAATTCTTCCTAGTCTTAGACTTCAATAATATGAAGGAATGGGTGGGATGATCGCAGTTTCTGCTGCTATTTTACAAATCACTTAGAATGCCACTAAATTCTCAGATGGAAGCTCTGTCATTAGAGGATTTGCTTACATGCTTCAGTTGAAGATTACGTTTAAATACTTCAGTATGTTTTCTATAGATACAGATGCAAATATCGTAGGTACATAAAGATACATAATTTATAAACTATTAGCACTGGGTTTCATCTTCTCTTTTCTGAAGCACTCTATCATCCTACAAAATGACAAATTTCCAATTTCTGAAGTTTAAGCCTGAATCCAGATATTGCGTTGAGTTTTTGGTGATACTTGGATTTGTACCTCAAGACTCTGTCTAACCAGGTCAGGTTCAGCACATACTTCATTAACTTCGTGAGCTTGTATTTTTATGTTCCTAAAATGTTTAATTTAATTTACAATCTCACCTCTCATCTATTTATTTTTTCCATTAATAGCATTTTTCTCATCTTCCATTTCAAAACTCTGTAGATAAAGAGTTGTAATAAATTCAACTAAACAGGCAATTAAAAAAATTTGACTACCTGATGATTGTATTATTCAAAATGCAGTGTAATAGCCTGTGATTTAATTTTTGCCATGAATGGTACTAGAAGGATGCTATGTGATTTTTATTCTTCTTCTAATCTGTTGCAGGTGCATTGAAGTACTCAGGACAAAAATATAGAATCAGAAAGTTAATACTCTTTCTCATGTTCCTGTTTTTTCCTCACAATCCAATGTTTAAAAAGTTAACAACCAGGAATTTCAGTTAGTTATCCGTCAAGATTTAAACTGATGTTAAACAATCCTTTGTCGCTAGCTGTTTTACTGTCACTTGTTGAAAGTTAAACTATGAGGAAATTTAAAATCTGACTCAAGATTAAAATCCAGGAGAGTCACTGCATAAAAAATGCAACTTTAGTGAACCATGGTCTTATACTAAACTGCTTGTCATTGCTGATTCAGTTTAAGTGGTGCAGTAGGGGTAAAATAATAATTAAAAAAATTTACTTTCACTAGGTACTTTTCACCTCAAATCGTATACAGTGAGCTTTGCCTGTTTGTTGTGGTTTGAACCCACCCAGCTAGCAGCAAAACACCACAATACTGTTTGCTCACCCTCCTTGTTCCCAGGGATGGGCAGAGAACTAAAGAGGTGAAAGGAAAAGAGACATGGGCTGAGATAAGAACAATTTAATAACTAAATTGCAATCAAATTGAAAATACTAATGATTATAATAATGATAATAATAGTAATATATAAAAATACAAAAATTTGCAAATGAGTGATAGATAGTGATACTGCTCATCACCCGATGACCAAGGCTCAACCCATTCCCAGCTAACAATCCTGGAGCAAGGAGAGTCCTGAAACCAGAGTCCTGGAAAGGAGATGAGAGTCCTAGTGTCCTAGAGTCCAAGAGCCAACTGAGAGAGTGCAAGGACCCCTAGAGAGAGGGACAACCCAAAGAGAGCAAACTTATGGACAGATCCTCACCATATTGGACATGACATGCATGATATGGAATATACCATTGGTCATTTTGGATCTCCATCCTAAACCTAAGGTTGAATCCTACACTAGCAACTGGGGCTATGATCCCTCCCAGCTTCTCCTGTACCTGGAGACACTGGTACAGCAGAGAGGCTGAAAAGTCCTTGACTGTCCTGGCAGCAACTGTAAACATCAGTATGTTGTCAACCTTCTCCTCAGCACAAATCCAAAACAGCCTCTCACTAGCTATTACGAGGAAAGTTAACTCTGTCTCAGTCAAAACCAGGATACTGTTCTAATTTTTCCTTAACAGTCCACAAGTCCTACATGTAACTTGTCTTTAGCTGAGGATACTAAAAACTCCATGTACAGTAGGCACAACTCTAGGAGTAATGGTCAAATTCTAGATTGTTGCAGTGAGTTACGAGACTGTTAAATATCACTGCTATTGCTGAACTGATAGTGGAGAAACATGAGAGGAGAAAATTTTATTTTATTGCATCACAGGAAGTTACATCTGCATTTAGGAAGATTACTGTGTCAAATTTGGACCCCACCATTCAAGAAAGATGCAGAAAACTGGAGAGGGACTGGAGAGAGAGAGTACGAAGAGGTGTAGTAATGCTCAACAAGTGCTTAAAGGGCAATGACAAAGACACTAAAGGTAAATCCTTTTCAGTAACCTTAGGTACTATAGCAAAGAGCAGTGGCCAAATATTACAGCTTTGAAGGTTGAAGTTAATTATTAAAGGAGGAAAAAAAAATCCCCAGAATTCTGTGTAGCCCTGAAAAAGTTACTCAGGGAGGTGGTGGCATCTCTGCCCTCACGGACAAAACCACAGGTGACCTCCTCTAATGTTGTCAACACTCGTCAACAGTCTGTCACATTTCTTTAATTTTCTGTTCTGTGAAATATCTGTTTCTTCATCAGGAGCTGCTTATGCTGGCGCTGAATTATGACATCATACTTTAGATAGTCTGTTTAATTTTAGATTCCATAGCTGCAGAAGATTCCATCTGTATACAAGAGTTCCCTGCCATTATCCTGAAGACTAGTGTGTAGTCATGCCACTGAGATATTCACTGCTTTTTTTTTTTTTTTTTGGCAATTCTTCTGTGATTGTATTATGCTATGAGGGACTCAACAACTAGTAATTTCCATAAAATTTATTGTGGTGAAGGAGATTCCTTTGTGCACAAAAGATGTTCACAAAATGTTGCAGTTTTCAACCTCACTGCATCAGAGAAGGAAATATTGCTGCAGTAGGTGAAGGACACTGACTCGCTGACTGGAATTCTCAAAAATCAACAGAATTTTCACCCTTACCTCTCAACCATATAGGCAGAGTGGGCATTTAGTTATGCATTGCAAAACCATATATTGTCAAGTTGAGGGAGTTAATTTGAAAGGTATCTCCATACAAAAGTAACTTAATTTGAAGTAAGATGAAAAAGGAATGGAAGGGAATGGAAGGGAAGGGAAAGGAAGGGGAGGGGAGGGGAGAAGAGAAAAGGAGAAAGCCAAATTAATGAAAAAGTTCAGAGACACATTAAACTCGAAGTAACATATTCTAAAGGACCTGTTCTCTGGAGCTTATCAATACAGAAACTGTGCCAGCTAGAACAGAACAGAAAGTTATTCACAAAGGTAAATTCCAGCTCTAACTCTGCTTCATTTTCAGCAGCTGGATTATGTGGGCTTAATTCCTCCTTAAACTAAATCAATATAAATGGAAAGTGACTGATGAAGTTATTCCTTTCTCTGCACTGGAGAAGAAACCACCGTGTTTTGAGGTCACCTTAGATCCACGTACTCCAGTTTTTGGAAATAGACTTTTGCAGGCCTTTTCCAGCTATTCGAAAGTGCTTCACAGTTTATGAGGTGTAACAATAACCAGTAGCAATGAAAGTTTCTATAAAAAAGGGTGAAAAATAGACTAAATTAGTCTAAAAGGAAAAGAACATCAAGAAAATCTCATGACTTTAAATGGTAAGCTGTTAACAAGTGGGGGATATAATCAGAAATCAATGGACCAAAACTGATATTTCAACAATAGGTTATTCAATGAATAGAATAAAGAAAGGGATGAGAAGCTATTATCCTCCTTTCTTCCTCCAGTGTTATCTCTGAAAATGGTGAGGCGCGTGCTCACATCTGCATTGACACTGAGCAATCTCCAACCACTCACAATTTTTATATGTTTAGGTTACCTCATTACCAGGAGACTTTAAAATTGGCTCAATGTTTAGAGGTAACATAGCTAGTGTATCAAAAAGATACACTTGTCAGAAAGGTAACTCAGCATGTTTTAATCAGTCCTTCACCTGAGATTCTGATCTTGTTAATGAAATTAGTTTATTGTAAGATCTAAACCAGCATATACTAGGGAGAATGCCCTATTCATAAATATTGGATGACCTAGAAAAATAAGATCTTGTTCTGCTTTCTGGACTCTTTTGATTTCCCTTCTACCTACATACTCTCCCTGTCCATGTTTTTCTATCTGCCTCTTTTCATCCTGCCTTAGGAGAAATTGTACTGTGCAACTTCAGAAGATCCAACAAGATGAGACAGAACTCAAAAAGAATGTTAAAGAACTCTAATCAAATCAGTAAATGATCTTTGTCGACAGGGAAAGCAAGCTAGAATTCAGAGCAGCCACTGTTTTGTGTTTGCCAATCCGTAAGTACCTTTATGAGTGATAATTTATTCTACAACTGTTGACAAAAAGCCATGTTTTCTCATGTTTTCTTCATGTTTGCTAGTGAATCCTTTCTGTCTACATCTGTTTTGTCAAACTACGATTTGCATTGATCAAATAAAATGTTACAGAAATAGCTTTTTTTCTTGTCCAAATAATATCTCTTAACAAAATATCTTTCTGTCTTTTTATTTCAAAAGACTTTGTTGGGGTTTTTTGTTTCTTTGTTTGTATGAGAAAAATTTGATTTTATTTTTTGCAAAAATTGTTACATTTTACATTGAAAATACTTTGGTTTAAATTTTATGCTATTTTTTATTCTAATGAGTGCATTTCTAGTCTTTGGCATTGCTTTCTGGAATTGTTTTCTGTGCCATGAAACACTCAAAGAAAAATCTTTACATAGTGACCAGGTCAATAACTATGACTGTCAAACATATCCCTTGAAAATGAGCACAGTACGATTATCAGTTACAAGTGGGAATCATAGAGTGAATTGGAGGAGTGAATTACGGCTTCATTCAGATCTGGATTCAGTCTACTCCTCTACCTCAGAACATGACTTTGCAGAAAGACGTTTAGAAACACAGGATGTTAAAGCTGCATTGCCTAGTGCAGTAGGAGTCAGAAATCTGTGTTTGTCACCCAGGCCATAGAACATGATTTAATTAGGGTACTGCACCTCACTGAAGAAATGCCAAGCTGCCAGTTGTAGGTGGAGCTTCTGTACATCCCACATCCGAATGAAGCATAAAACATGCCAGGAGCACTTCGTTGCTTCCAGACTAAGGTCATTGCTGAACAGAGATTTTACAAGTTATATTTCTTCAATTCAGTGATTACACCTCTGCTTTATGCACTTTTGTCTTTTTTGAAGCTCTGGATTTTAAAAACTTCGTCTCAAATCAATGCCAGATTCAGACTTCAGTGGAATAAAGCTAAGACCTGTATTCTCTTATTTCTTCGCCTGCAGAATAGGAACCTGTATTTTCCTGTGTCAGAAGAATGTTTTGAGGTGGCATAGGTACTTTAGAGAACAATCAATGAATATATTTTAAAAGGATTGGGTTATTAATAAAAAGCAATATTCTTTTAAAGGAGTGTGATCTTGTCCATACACTTAGGTAAACAATGTCCGGACAATCTCATATAAAACAACTGGTCTTTTTTTCCTTTTGACATTGTTTTCATCAGGTGGACGTTATTCTCTCTTGTTTATTGTATCTGTTTTCCCCCCGCTAATTCCGGGTAATTTTCCAAAACAGTCACAAAGACTTTTCAGGAGAAAATATGAGGTGATCTGTGTTCAAAACACAGCAAAATAGAGAAGACATACAAACCAGAATCAGGTTAGATTTTTTTTTTAGTTTTTTATCTAATTCATTTGCTTCTAGTAATCATGGGCTACAGGGGGAAAATGTAAACTAATAGAAGAGACTTTATTTTAAAGGGAGTGGTTTCTTTAAGCACATAAACTAGTTATAAGCTTTTTTTTGAAAAAAAAAAAGTAGCTCTTGTTTGTTGGGTAAGTGTGTTCACTTTTTCAATATCTTTGGAAGAACCACAATCCTAAATCAAATATTGTCATGCATTATTAAATTAAGTCAATTATGTGTCAAACAGATGACGTTATGTATGAAATTTGTGCTGATAGAGACTGCATTTTTAGAGGGCAGTCATCATATTAAATCCTAAAAAAAGGCAATATATTTTCTGCTTGCAGATCCCTTTGTAATTCACTTGGGTACATGATATAGAAGTTCCCACATGTAAAATGCAGACCTAATAATATACAGGGAAATGTAGTGATAAAGAATTCAGAGGACCAGAGGAAATACAAATCCATTATCAACTTTAGACATCAGGCTGTGTTGGCAGTTTTTAATTCTTCTGAAGTTTATTCCACTTCTGTTTTTAATTTACTTTCAGTTTTCCTTGCCCCACATGAGGGCCTCCTGGCATCCATATGGTATTGGTCCAAAAAAAAAAAGGCTAAGAAAACCCAGCAGCTATTCTCTCAAAAGTCCACAGCCTGTTTAGTATCTTGTACATGTTCACCAGGTGTTTGTTCTTAACTTTGAGAGGGTAGCTAAGTGGCAGCTTTTCTGATTCTCACCTTATGTTGCATCTGACCATCTGTGCAGAGATTGTTTGGAATGTCCCTGACTTCTCAGTCCACCGAACTCCACAGCCACAAATGTAAGTTTACAAATGTAAGTTGCAAGTTGCATAGACTATTGATTTAAAAAAAAAATAAAGTAAGAGGTCAGTCTTCCAGCCATATTGTAAATTCTTACCTGATAGTGTCATGCAAATAGTTTTTCTGAAGGATAAACTGACCTTTCACATTTAATAATTAGTGTGCTACATACATATAGAAAATGAAGGAAAAGGGAAATGTACAGGAAGTGGAAGCAGGGTTGTGTAGCGTGGGAAGAATATAGGGGTGTTGTCCAGATGTGTAGAGATAGGATCAGGAAAGCCAGGACACAGATGGAGTTCAACTTGGCGAGGGATGTGAAAAATAACAAAAAGGGGTTCTACAGGTACATGGGCAGGAGGAGACAAGCCAAAGAGAGTGTTCCCCCTCTGATAAATGAGAAAGGAGAACTGGCATCCTCAGACATGGAAAAAGCTGAGGTACTCAATAAGTGCTTTGTCACAGTCTTCACTGGCAGTCAGGCTTCCCATGTCTGTCAGGATCCTGAACCTCCAGGTGAGGGTGAGAGAAGTGGAATCCCTCCCACCTTAACAGCAGAACAAGCCACCTCATGTCACTGAATGTATATAAGTCTATAGGGCCAGATGATATGCATCCCAGGGTTCTGAAAGAGCTGGCTGATGTGGTTGCTGAGCCACTCTCCATCATATTTGAAAAATCATGGGTGTTGGGTGAAGTCCCTGCTGACTGGAAAAAGGGAAACACTATTCCTTTTTTTAAGAAAGGGAGAAAAGAAGACCTGGGGAACTACAGGCAGGAGCAGATCCTCCTTGAAGCCGTGTCGAGACATGCACGAGACCAAGAGGTGATCCGAGACAGCCAACATGGCTTCACCAAAGGCAGATCTTGTCTGACCAATCTGGTGGCCTTCTATGATGGAGTGACGGCTTCGGTGGACAAAGTAAGAGTGACAGATGTAATTTACCTGGACTTGTGCAAAGCCTTTGGCATGGTCCCTCACCACATCCTTCTCTCTAAATTGGAGAGGTATGGATTTAAACGATGGACTGTTCAATGGATAAAGAATTGGTTGGCTGGTTGCAGCCAAAGGGTTGTGGTCAACGGCTCTATGTCTGGATGGAGGCCAGTCACAAGTGGTGTTCCTCAAGGGTCTGTCTTGGGACCAGTGCTCTTCAACATCTTTATCAACAACATAGATGAGGGAATCGAGTACACCCTCAGCAAATTTGCAGACGACACCCAGCTGAGTGGTGCAGTTAACATAACAGAGGGAAGGAATGCCATCCAGAGGGACCTGGACAGGCTGGAGAAGTGGGCCCATGAGAACCTAATGAGGTTCAAGGTGTTGCACTTGGGCCGGGGCAATCCCAGGTACTTGTATAGACTGGGAGAACTCCTTGAGAGCAGCCCTGCGAAGGACTTGGGGGTCCTCGTGGACAAGAAGTTGGACACGAGCCAGCAGTGTGAGCTTGTAGCCCAGAAGGCCAGCTATGTCCTGGGTTGCATTAAAAAAGGGGTGGCCAGCAGGGAGAGTGAGGTGATTCTCCCCCTCAACTCTGCTCTTGTGAGACCCCGTCTGGAGTACTGTGTTCAAGCCTGGGGTCCTCAGAACGAGAAAGACGTGGAGCTTTTGGAACGGGTCCAGAGGAGGCCCACAAAGACAATCAGAGGGCTGGAGCCCCTCTCCTATCAAGAATGGTTGAGGGAACTGGACTTGTTTAGCTTGGAGAAGAGAAGGCTCCGGGGAGACCTCATTGTGGCCTTCCAGTACTCGAAGGGACCCTATAAACAGGAGGGTGAGTGACTGTTTGCAGGGGCTGATAGTGACAGGATGAGGGGGAATGGTTTTAAACTTAGAGAGGGGAGATTTAGGTTGGATATTAGGTGGAAATTTTTCACTTAGAGGGTGGTGAGGCGCTGGAACAGGTTGCCCAGAGAGGTTGTAGATGCCCTATCCCTGGAGGCGTTCAAGACCAGGCTGGATGGGGCCCTGAGAAGCCTGTTCTAGTGGTTGGCAACCCTGCCCACAGCAGGGGGGTTGAAAACAGATGACCTTTAAGTTCCTTTTCAACCCAGGCCATTCTATGATTCTATGAACATTTCCTTGTATACGTTGTGGGGCTGGGCCTGTTCCAGATAATTCGTGTAAAACTTTACTTGGAAATGCAGAAGGACGCACAACACTATTCTGCTGGGCTTATTGTGGACATGATTTCTCCTGCAGCTAAGACTTGCTCGTTAAAATATTCCCTTTGTAGTGTATCGTCCACAATAATTTTGTATACAAACTTATTTGTATTGTTTAATGCCTGTTTGATACAATTTGTCAAGAGAATATCTCTTCACACAATACCTTCCCTTCCCTTCTGTTCTCTCCTCTCTTCAATCAGGACTATGAAAAGTACAAAAATTATGTTTAAAATAAATGTACATTACAAATCCAACTCTTATTTACACCCACTTGAGTATAAATAAAACACACTGATGTCGAATTTGTATGAGTAGAACTGATGACAGAATCTTTCCCAAAAGAACTTAGAATAATAATATCTGCTAGCATCACTGCAGAGGGCTAAATTCATCTAAAGCTCACAAAAGTCCTGGAAAGGGCAAGTAAACCAGCTTTGTTTTGTTCTTTTGGAAATAGAAAGAGATTGAACAGATTAGTTTTGCAAGTGCTTATAGTAAGTCATGGACAGTGATGGAAAATACAACACAGGGCCAGCCGTATTTTAGCTTTAAACCCTAGACAACACATACTCCTTATCTTAGCCGATAGTTGATTCTCAAAGGCATACTGGAAGCTGTAACCCTTTCCTGAAGGCTCATATACATTGTCTGGGATTGAAACTTTATCCTAAATATTGAAATTTAAGTGCATATTTTTTAACATTTTATTTGTCTTCATTTTCAGCATACACTACTTCCAAGGTTATTGCCAACTGTCTCTGAACAGCTAAGTTGGCAGTATACTCACTTTTTGGTTTGGACTCCAAGCTGAGGAAAGACATGCTGCACCACAAGCATGCTTCCTGATTCCCTGTGAAGACAGCTGGACTTGCAGAGACTGAATTTTTTCTTTTATAATTACTACTCAGTGCCGAATGTGCCACTTAATAGTCTGCCTTCACTTTGGTCCTCCAAATCAGAAATTCAACATTAAGCTGATTTTTGGGAGAGAAACTGGTGGCAGACCTCCTTCTACAGGACATGTGAGAGGAAGAAAAAAATTTCTCACAAGTTTGAAAACACAAGGGGGAAAGAAAAAGGTGTGAATTATTTCAAAAGTATTTCAGCAAGGAATTGCAGAGTTAGGACAGGACAACATACTTTTTTAACTGAAGACAACATATTTGTGCCTTCTATTTTCTTCAATCTCTGACTTGAAATTAGAAACCAAACCCCAATTATGTTACTGGTGCTTTCAGACGAGGCTGACAGACAGTATCCTGTCCACTTGCAGAAAATTATTGCTATTGCCTAAGGGAACAGAAACTCAAGTGCCCTACAGATAAAAACAGAAATATTAAGGAACTTAAAAACAGTTGTTTAGATTCTAGTCTTGGGTCATATTAATTTTATGTAACAAATTCTACTCAAAGCAAGCAGAAAGGATTTAATCTTATTAGGACAATTCCTTCATAAATCACACTGTTTTAAATTGCAAATGAAGAATGACTTCAAACAATGTAGTGAAAGACTTAGCAAAATGAAAGCCTTAGCAAAATGAAAGCTCAGTAAATGGCTCCATTCTCTTGCTTCCACAGTTTATATATGGCGACAATGGATTTATAGGAGCTGATTACTTTTTCTACTTCTCTTGATAGAGTTAGTGATTAGAAAGATTGTATACTAGTGAAATAAATTAATTGTATTTTAATTTGGTGAGGAAAAGATTTTTTTCTCTTCCTAGAACTATTTCTTATATCTTTCTACCTTGAAATTATTACTTTTTTATTTTTGGGGGTAAACCCAGATAAGTAAAACCCATTCCTGTCTGCAGGCATGAGGAGACAGGTCTTTAGTGCCCTTCACATTCGCTATCGCTTTTTTCTTCTAAAAGGCAGAAAGGTTCAATTCACTTTACAAAGCTATTATCTGTTAGACCTTTGCAGGTTTTCATATAGAGAAAGGGCTTAAAACTACCAAAGTTGCTGGACAGAGTGATCGAAGTTACCTGAGCATGGCCATGAGCTGCTGTGGTAAACTGCTTTAGTTGCCCTCTTTCACTAACTGGAAACTTGTGTGTGTGTTTGCCCTGAAGAACTAATTCCAGAAAGCAATTCAATAGTTAATGGAACTCCGCATTGCATTTATTTCTGTCTTTGATTTAAGAATATATAATGTTTCAAAATATTAATCCTTTCTTTTCACACTTTGTAATTATTCTTTTCTTAAACTTCATGTTTTTGGTTTTGTTTTGTTTTTTTTATTTTATTTTTTTTTTTATAATGACCTGCATGCTCTGAAAGAGGAGTTGTTTTTTTCCCCTGAGCCACAAGGAGGAATAATGCTTCAAGTAAATGACCAAGTCTAGATCAGTTGCAGATGCAAATGGAGATCTTGTATAACTAGTTGAAATTATTTTAATAGCCACAGGATATCTGGATCTCACTAAACCCTTTAGAGAACTACTGCTTTTCAAAAGTGATTTTGTCTACTTACTCACAGGCTTCTCTTTTTTTTATGGTCTTTGTCTGTAGGCTATCTTTTGTCCAGTATTGTGCATTTTGAAGCCTTGAATGTGACTTTGAAGGCCCAACAAATATAATTTGTCAGAACTCAGTTTAAGGGAAAAAGTGGAAATCAAAAACATGCCTGTTACACTGCAAAGGTACTCAGTCTACATTTTCTGCAATATCTTCTGAACTAATTGCCCTTCACAGAATCATAGAATGGCTAGGTTCGGAAAGGACCTTCAAGATCATTGAGTTCCAATCCCCCTGCCATGGGCAGGGACACCTTCCACTAGCCCAGGTTGCTCAAAACCTCATCCAGCCTGGCCTTGAACACCTCCAGGGATGGGGCATCCACAGCTTCCCTGGGCAACCTGTTCCAGTGCCTCACCACCCTCACAGGAAAATATCTGCCCTCTTCCATTTTAAATCCATTATCCCTCGTCCTGTTACTGCATTTCCTTGTAAAAAGTCCCTCCTCATCTTTCCCGTAGGCCCCCTTCAGGTACTGGAAGGCTGCTACTAGGTATCCTCAGAGCCTTCTTTTCTCCAGGCTGAACAACTCCAACTCTGAGCCTGTCCTCACATGAGAGGCATTCCAGCCCTCAGATCGTCTTTGTGGCTTTCCTCTGGACTCTCTCCAACAGGTCCATGTGTTTTTTATGTTGGGGGCCCCACAGATGAATGGAGTACTCTAGGTGGGGTCTCACAAGAGCAGAGCAGAGGGGAGAATCACCTCCTTCGACCTGCCGCTAATGTTTCTTTTGATGCAGCCCAGGATATGGTTGGCTTTCGGTGCTACAAGCACACATTGACAGGTCATGTTGAGCTTCTCATCAGCCAACACCCCCATGTCCTTTTCCTCAGGGTTCCTCTTCCTGCTCTCTGCCACCTGAAATGGTTCCCTCTAGTTCTCCAGTAAAATGTTCCATTTTAATTGTACTTGGTCTGCCTTGTAGAACATTATTTAGCACGGTTTAGTAGAGGGACAAGTTTCTGTAGCATATGACACAAATGTGCTTTGGCAAAGGTGTATAGACGTGCTTCTGCTTCCTCAGCAAAGATTCTGCCTCTAAACCTCTGAGTTCCTCCACTGAAAACTTAAAACATGTTGGTGGAAGTGACATCTTCCCTACCTTTTCATCTGGTCTTTGGAAACACTAAAGCTTTCATAGAGCAAACAGGTTTCAGGCTCAGGTTAATGTGAACTTTTGGAAGCTAACATTTTTATACCCGTTGGTACAAAAAAAAAGAAAAAAAGTGCAAACACTTTGAAATGACTGTGTAAATACAGTCATTTACATTGTAGCTAAAAGATAAGAAAAACTGTCTGCACAGTTATTCAACACCAGAGTGATATGTAAAAGATATTAACTGGTCAACTAATAAAAGCAACAGCTAGTTGTTTTCTAGTCAAGCCAAATTCAACTGCACTTGGGTTAAACTAATTTTAATTTTCACTAACAGGATTCCTTAGATGCAAACTCATGAAAATTTACAAAGTCCTCCAACAAGGGTAGAAACAAAAAATGAAGAAGTTGGAATTTGCATTCAAATTAATTTCAGATATCTGCTTTCAATTGTATTGCCCATTGCACAGTTATTTCTATTGCTCAGAGAACAGCTCTTAGTCACCTCTACACTTCTCACTTCTGATTAAGACATTGTATGTTTGGGGTTTTTTTGTTGTTGGTGTTTTTTTGAGGAGATTTCTAGTAGAACTGAGTAACAATAAATTTATATAGCTTGGATTTAAGATGGCTTGTACTTTTTTCCTATGAAATTATTCCAGATTTTCCAGAGCTGAAGAGATATATATTTTAGCATATCTGGGTGCCAACACTTTAGAATTTTAGCACATGTTCTTTTGATAGGCAGCAAATTATTTCTATATCAGGGAGAAAAAGTACTGAGGGAAACTTCTCTTGTTTTTGTTGTGGTCCGGAGAGTTTACCTTAGCCCATTGTGTGCTTCAGAGGTGTCTGGCACATTGGAAGATTCGTAGAATCATTCCTTGGGGGATACAACTGGTATCTGTGTGTGTGTTGGGGTGTTTCTGTGTAGCCTATGTTGAAGGAAAGGAAGAAGAAAGACGCTCCAGGTGTTCAGTGCAATAGAAACTGTAAAGGCAATGGCAAAAGGGGAAATAATAATAGTGGTTCCCTAGCCTAGGGAAACATGAGTGCAAGAGGAAAGGGCGAAATAAGAATAAAATCTTTAGAATTAGTTCAGTCTAGTTTTTGTTGTTTTTTTGTTATGTTTTTCTTGTTTGTTAATTTTGCGGTTTTGTTCTTTTTTTGGTTGTCGGGGTTTTTGTTGTTTTTTTTAAAATCATTCAAATTCTTCACTTCATAGGCAAATATTATTTGGTAAAAATGCAGAAGCATTTTCTGATTTAAAGACTGTTACTTTAAAATAACTTTGGTAATGAAAAAGTCTGGTGCCCCCCTTCCCCTGCCCCTTTAAATCTCGTTCAAACACATGTCTGGACCTTGCTGAGACTTTCCAAAGTTATTCCTATCTGGGCAGAAACCAAGTAAGAAAAGTTCCTTACCAAAAGAAAATGTTTAATAGCTGGTTATAAGTGAAACCAGGAGGTTCTAATGAAACCTGAGCTGAGTGAACTGCTACTGCAAAACCTCAAATGATGGAAACCAAGCCTGACTTTTTGCATAGAAATATCAGAGCGGCTGGGTTTCACTGGAACAGTTTTAAACCCTTTTGGCAAAACTTCTTGTATTCTGTATATTGACTCCTGTGTGTATTCATATATATTCCATTTCTGAGCAATGAGTAAATTTTTTCCTCTGTGCAGAACAGCTTTAAAACCCAAGACTGCAGATTCTGAATCATAACATTTTGAGATTTCATCTCCATAATGGGTGGGATGGCTGGTGAACTCAGAACCATGAATTCACGCATACCCTATCCTGTCTTCAGAAAGTCTTGAGAGTTAGATACACATCAGTTGTCTGCTTTCATCTGAAGGTCCCCAGCTTTATTGATCTTCTTATTCTGGTCAGATAAAATTCAGGCTGCAGATGTAGCCCTGTGGAAGACAAAGTTGGGGTTGTATAGAAAGACCACTGCCAGAGCCTCTCATGATCAAGGATGTACTTAAAGGGTTCTCACTGCCTTCCTCAGGGAACAGTGTTCTCTGAAAGCTGTTCTTCCACGCAGTCTTCTGCCACAGAGGCCTGATTTTGGTAAGTAATATCTTAATCTTCCATTTAAATAGTATGTTCTGGCAGTGCACAGTACCTCCAAATCAGGTGTGATTTGATAGTCCTTTTTGTGATTCACTGATTGCCAAAATTACGTGAATGACCGTTTGATGTCCACAAGAAATTCTACTCTGGCGGGACTTCTGCATTTGTAATGGCAAAAGACCCCTAAGTATTAAGATGTAGAGGTGGGTTTATAGGCTGTTAAATCCTGTATGAGTTTTTATTTTAATGATTAGCTTTTTGTCTCAGGGAAAATGTAAATATTCCAAGTAATGAAATGTTTTTGTTATTTCACTTGTGTCATTTTCATGATCTTCTCAAATTTCAGGAAGATTTTCCTGTTGATTAAGCTTAATTTTTCCTTTTCCTTGCTCTTCTTCATCTCTTTTTAGCTCCTCCAGTCCTTTTCCAAACATCTTTCTTTTTTTTTCGTTTTTTTTTTCTCCTCTATTTTCACTACAAAGTATTTCTTCACAAAAACTTTTTTACTTAATAATTGCTAGCAGGAGAAAGGTTTATTTGGTTGGTTCATCTGGTTTGTTTGGGGTTTTTTTTATGGTTCAAAGGGGAGAAAAGAGAGGCTTTATTTGGGAAACCTTTCACTAAGTCCCAGTAATTTTCCCCTTATTGTCTGTCTCTTAAGCATACGCTTACTATTCCAAATGTCAGAAATATTAGAATTTTATCTGAAAAATTCCCAAGAGAGACTGAATCATTATAAAAACAGAGGTCAAACAGAACTGCTGATGTTGATTCTGATGACAGCATTGTTTCATCTAATTCATTAGATGACATTTCAGCTGGTAAAGGCCAGGCATGTGAGTAACATGGAGCAAAAAGACATAAGAGAGAATAAGGAGGAGGAGTTACAATATGTTCCATATGATGATAATAGCCATGAATCCTCATTCACTGCAGGAAATCAAATCTTTTTGTGTTCAAAATCCTGCTCTTGCCTAATAGAAGGAAGTGCACAGAAGTAAATGTGTGCACCACCTGGGCAACATATATATGGTAACAGACCATATTTTTGCTATCCCTCCAATATGTGGAAACGAGGTATGGCAAAAGCATGTGTCATTATATCTCCAAGAGATACATCAGTTTAGGTGCAAGTTTTTCTGCCCTAAGACATCTTGTAAGTGATCTGGAAAGCAATCAAAATTTGAGAACTAGAAACAGCTACAAACTTCAGAGTCATTGTTAGTCCCTGTATATCAGTCTGGGCCTGTAGGAACAGAATGATGTAGCCTGTTCTCCTTAGAGCCAACTACTTTTCTTCTCTATTGAGTGTGAGTGAAAGTGATGCAGAAGTTAATTCAGATTTAGGCTGTGAATAAGGAATGTTATTGACCTTTGAACTAGTTTGGAACTTTTACTGTTGGCTGCTTGTAGACCAAGGAATACATTTTTGTAGTGTATTACATCTGTCTCAAAATCAGGGGAAAAAGTCTTCAGAACTGGGAAGGCCCAAACTTACATCTGTCAAAAGTGCTTTGGATTTTTTAGAAAGTGATAGTCAAAGTTTCCTATTCAGTAAGAAAGATTCATTTATGTTTCTTTGCTGGTGGAAATGTATTGTGTCTTCAGATTTTTCAAAAAGTTACCAGAGACTCTTTGAAACAAGGAATTTTCCTGACAGTAAAGCTGAATAAAAGTTTTCATAAGACATTTTAAGGTAACCTCTCGAAAGAGGCTTATAGCTAGGACCCCATTCTGAAAATCATACTCACCTCTATAAATGGAAAGTGATAAAAAGTGAAAAGGTAGGATTGTCTTCTTGTTCCTCTTGCTCAACTATGCAGCGGTACCACACGTCATGCTGGGTACAGAGAAAAATAATTTTCTACTTCAGATAGTCTTCCAAGTCTCCAGGAAGTTTCATACATTCTTATCATGATGCCTTTGAGATGTTTTTTTGCATGTGCATTTTGCTTTAGGATCTTGATTTTTGTGTTAAAAATGTCTGTGTACTTAAGGCTACCTACCTAATAGCCAAAGGGTAGGGAAACAAAAGAGGATAACTGGTGGAAAAGCAAAGTTTACCCAAAATTACGTGAAGCTTGCTGTGGAATAATGAGTAAATGAGATCCTGTGCCTTAATGCATAGCATAAATTGTTTGAAAATTATATTAAATAACTAAATCAAAAGCAATAATCCACAGTATTAATATAATAAACTTAAATATATAGAAAACATTTCAAAATTACTATAATTTTCTATAATACAATCATCATGCCATCTATCATGAAAAGCAACTATAACTTCAATTAGAACAGTCTATTCATACTGAGTGTCAGCTGACTTTTATATACCTTATACAATATATTTCCCATGGAAAGAATGGTTTGAAGGTAATTTTTCTCACAAATATATACTATACACCAGATTAATCAAATTCATTCCTGTGTGTAATGTTCCCATTTTTTAAATTTACGTGACAGTTTTGGGTTTTTACCTTTAAAATGCATGGCATTACAGGTATTCTTTTTGCTTGCTTGTTTGTACTATTTCAAATCCTAAGAGGAAAGAAAAGAAGAAGCCCACTGTAGGACCTAAATTGTGATCTCAGTTCTGTTTGGGCTGAACACTGTACCCTTAGACAACTTGTTAGAAGATGTATGGGTAGGAAATAAAATGGTTTATAAGCTGTGTTACGAAGCCAATTGCTAGAAGAAAAAAATTCAGTATTTTATAACCAGGAAGCAAAATTCAAGGGTCACTACAAACATTCTATATTATATACATTTTAAAATCAAGCAAGACTTGGTACTTTTTGGGCAATGATAGCACACTAGATGAACCACACAGAGCAGGAAAAATGGAAGGATAAGAGCAAGTCACTCGGAGTGCAACAGAGATGTAGACTATAGCAACTCACTAAAACATAACTCTTGCCTTGTAGAATATGTAGGACAATCAATAAGCAAACAAAATCCAGGTACATCTGGAATATTAAACTTTAAATAATTATTGGTGTTATGAATGAACTCATGTCACTAGTTGTTTGCAATTTGTTTCCTGCTGACGTCTTAAAAGACTTAAATTATCCTTTGAATAAATGTCAGATTGTTCCCACACCATCACTCTATTTGCTCTTCATCAATCTTGAATTAAAAGGTCAAAATGGATTAATTAAAAATTATAATTATTATGCTCCATATAAGCAGAGTACTATTGTATCTAACATTTTAGGAAATATCTGAGTAAGGCAATAAGTCTAATTACATTTAAGTAATCTGGTTTTAGTAAACTGAATATTGTAGTGACTGTTGAAACACTCCCCTGATTACATTTGAGTAGTAGGAGAATGGGCTGAGCCATGTTCCTATTCCAAATACAAAAATGTGTCCCAGCCTTAGAAGAGCACTTCCTGCTGGGTATTTTTCTCTTTACAGCATGAGGGCTTCCTATAAATGAACCCAAAAGGGACAACTAATTAGTTTTTGCAAAAGTTTAATACCAAAGACTACCATACATTAGCTAGCGTGAGAAATATAGAAACACTGACGAAACAGTAAGCCATCATCATGTGTTTTCATATCCTGTTTCCTCCCTTTTCCACGTGGAGTCTTTGAGATGCGAGAGTAATCTAGGATTTTTTAATACCTTAGTTAACGGAAAACATAGTGTCAGATGAAAACTCTTCTACTGTTACCTCCTGCGGTGTTTAGTTCTATGTGGAAGCAAAACATAACAGGGCGCAAAAAGATCTGAGTTAAAAGTAAATTTGGAGCCTAACTTGAGTCATAGAGAGAATCCCTGGTAATAACCAAGATAGCTATACTGAACGGATTCATCAAGCTTTTACAGGCTGTAAGTAGATCACTTCAGTTTTCCCCACACTCACTTCCCCCTCACCCCTCCAATGTGAAGGAAATACAGTCTCATTATTACTCTGTCTGCTAAGTCCCCAGCACTAAATTTTCTTAGTGACCTTCTCTCTTTGATTTCATTGCAAAACCTATTTTTTTCTAAGATTAAAATGAGCAAATATAGGTACACTGTCATCTCCATAGGCAATATACCATATACAGACTGAAACATCAAAGTTAAATTGAAAACTCAGAAGAATCTGGGCCTCATACTACTATATAATGGGTATTCTCGTAATGCTGTAAAACCTCAATGACTTCTGAGGATTTCTGAAGTGTTCATCCATGGGGTTAAGTAGTGTGAGATAAGGAGCCTTTTTTACCATGAGACTATTTTCTGTCAAGCAATGACACTTTTGCTGGTATCCTGATGTCTGATACCAAAGCACAGAAACCCTGAGAATACTCCCCTGCTAGAAAAAGTGAAAAGAGAAGTATTTTCTGAAGAAACTTTAAGAGGGATGAATATTCTACCTACCTATGTATCTACCCCTAATTGCCTCCTTCATTAGTTGAATATATTTAATGAAGTGTTTTAATTTTGTTCTTCAGGCAGGTAAGAAAAAGAGTAGTATATATGGAACATTTACTTCATCTTTGAATGAAACATTGACAGGGTCTTTTAAGAAAAAATGGGGGAAATTTCATTTTACTTCTATGAAATTTTAAGACTTTAATTCCTACGTCATTACATGAAGAGTTAAGTCTATGTTAACTTTTTTCTTTATAGTATAATTCATGTTTCCTGTATGAATTAAAATGTGAGTCTTTGCTGATGGCCATTATTTCCGGACAACCGATTGTGGTGTCAGAAAAGAAGAAATAAAAGACATAATTTTAAATATCCCACACATTTACTGGCTAGATAAATTTGCAATTGGAAGGAAATCTAAGATATGAGCTACTACACACTTTGTCATGTACATAATTATTATGTCAATTTAATTTTTGGTAGATGTTAAGCAATACTTAGCTACCTAGCCCATGTAATAATAAGCGGAAGATCTATTAAAAAGTTTGCTTGAGTATGTTAGCAAATGTAATGTAGGTTTTTTGTAAGAGAAATGCAGAAAATACGAGCTTCAATCACTTATTTAATCTTCAGTTTTACCAGTATTGGGTCAGAGTTTGAAAAGGATTCCAGAAAATATAATTGTCTTACACTTTGAGTATTGCCAGTATACTCAGCTGGGCTATTTGCCTAGTGAGATATTTTTTCTCCTAAGTATGTGTATCAGTATTAAGCATACAACAAAATTTGGAAAATATTAAGTTCTTCCTTCTTGCTACTGGCCTTGTAGAGACAAATAATTTCACTTGGATGACAAAGAATGTGATTTTGCCTGCAAAGCAAATGCTTAAGGCTCTATCAGATATTAATTATATCTGAAATATGTATCACCTGTTTATTGGAACACAACGGAAAAGGTTAAAAAATGTATAATTTTTGCTTTCTAAACTCTTACTTAACTGCAGACACAGGATTTGTTCAATATGTTTTGCTCTTCAAGAATAGTATTCTGAGAAAATTCAGTGAAGTTCCTCTTTGTAATGATATTTTCTGCTATTTACAACATCAGATTATCATTTTGTCTTTGTGACATGTCCCTGGACAAAAGATTGTGATGTCACCAGAATAAGTAGTTTCTGTTAGAGGTGCTGGAGGGATGTGAGATCAGTTCTATGGCTTTCCATTGACCTGGATTTTGATGTGTGCACTGGGCCTCTGGGGTGACTTCATTGCAGTTAATAGTACTGGTATTATGTGCATTCACATCACTAAACACTGTGTGTTTTATTCCCCAGTGTGGGGTGCCTTGTGCAGCAATGTACATCTGTGAAAAATCAGCAAATATAAATTTTTACATGTATTCACATTTTACCACATGAAAATTTTATGACTTAGCACTTACAGTGGATTTTACCTTGTTTGACTTTGGTCACGTGAAAATTCAACATCCATTTTAATCTGCTGATAGGATAATGTATTTAATCTAAAGCAGCCCTCTAACGTAGGTGAAATGGACCACTACCTGGAGGTATTTGTCTCTCTCCACCATACACAGTATTAGCCTTGATGGCAAAGTAAAAGCTTGGTTTTTAAACTTGCTTAAGTTTAAAGTTGGATGGGTTAACCCATCATCACTACAGGCTCAATGTACAAGGGCTGAATACAGATAACTGCTTCCTGCAGGGTCTGTGGAACTTTTGAGCTAAAAACGTCGGGTTTTATCTTTGCATCTGGTAACACTAAACAAGTGCATTAGATTATAGGCACTGCTGAGCCACCAACACACCTGAGGTCTGTGAGCCTTGTTTTAAGAATGCTGATTGGAGGCCACTGTTGGCGTTGAAAAGCACTAAAAATCAGGCTGCTAAGGTATTCAAATACATACGTCACTGAGCTTGTTTTAAGTGGAGTCTATCTTACATCAGATTGAGAAGTTGTTGCTGAGTCACAAACAATGAAGTACTTACGTTTTTGGAATGAAAAGAGGAAATTACCTGTAATTGTTTTTTTTTATGTTGAAAACTAAATGTGTATGGTATTTCAAGAGTACTAACTTAGATATACTGAACAGAATATGTCTTCCAGAAACAGAAGGATCTGCTAAAATTATACTCTGAGAATTTTTTTTTCCCCTCCGCACCTTCCTAACGGGAGCTCCCTGGCCTTTGTAGCGCTGTAACACTAGGGAGCACACTTTCATCAGGAATTACGCTGCCTGCAGCATCTACAGAGAATGGGAGATATGTCAGTTCCGCAAATCGGCAGTTCGGCAACGGGCCAACCCCTGCCCCACTGCACAGAATGACAAGGCATGCGAATATGACAGAGCTAATGGTAAACAATAACAGATCTGTCAAGAGTCCGATGGGATGCATCTCTTGTTTGTTCATGTACAGTACAGGAATCGGAGCTATTTTATTTGGGGTGTGCTTGGATGCCTGTCTGAACTCTTCACCCCGCCTTTTACAAATCAGACTTAGCAGAGCAATAAAGAGGTTTGTTGTTTTTTTTTTTTGGTTGGTTGGTTTTTTTTTTTTGTGAATATGAGAGACTTACAGTAAGCTGAAAACTAGGACAAGAAATTCTTAGAGAAGGGAGAAAATATACTTGCTCTTTAATTTTATTTCTTTAAAAAATGTGGTTGTTCCTATTGACCACTTAATACAAACTTATTGTGTAATTATTGCTTCTAAATCGAGATGTTTGTCTATAGAAACAAAGGTGCAGGAGGACAGAAACAAATTCTTTCTTCAGAATAGTTCTAGACTCAATTTTACTAATATAATAATCAGTTACAATTGAAAACACACTAAATATTGCTTCCTGCAACCTGTAAACCATTTATTGCTTCCTGCAATAATTTCAAAGCAAATCTAGTTTCTTATTAAATCAGTTTAGCTGCTGAATTATATTTTTATATAAGCCAAATGTGTCTTTTATATTGTACCATTGTTTTTTAGGGAGTCTAAAGTCTACATTACACATTTTATACTTTTGATACACTACTCTTGCTTTCTTTATAGTGCTCAAGTTTATTTTTTACTAGGCTGAGGAGTTATGCTCAAGTTGACTTAGACCTGTGTAACTTAGATATGATCACACACAAAAAGCTCTTGAAATCTTCACCACTTACACTCTAGAAAACCTCCCCTTAGCAGGAAAGTGTTCAGAAGAAGGTATGTTGCACCAGCCACTGCTAGAAATAACAAAAACGCACCAAACGTTTCCCAGACTTTCATCAGAACAACTACCCTGAAGCAGACCTATAGTCCCTCTGGTCCACTTTTGTGGGAATAAAGAACTGGTGGTTAGCAAAAATGTAAACTGACCTTCAGGTTTTGTCTGTTTTCCACTACATGGTGTTTTTAACCTGCTGCTTCTCATGCTTGCAGTAGGGCTTACTGCAGCATTGCCTCACTTGTACACAATCATTCTCTAACCTGAAGGTCAGTTTACATTTTTGCTAACCACCAGTTCTTTATTCCCATACACTTTTGTATCCATTGCACTAGCTTCATGGAAAGATTTAAGTTAACATGCAAAGAAGAGTTGATACGTTATTAGCTTGAACTCGATATTTCAGGTGTTTCAGGTATTTCAGGCCATTAATTTTCTTTACAATATTTACCTGCTCTTTTACGCATATGCGACCTTCCATGTCACCTTCTGTGTGCTGATGTATGGTGAATCAGAACCTTACTGACTTGTTCTTGTCCATTTGTGCATGAAGAAGGCTGAAATATATAAAGCAATGGCTCCTGTATCAGTCCTCCCTATCCTCCTCTTTTAGAGGAGCATATACAAGTATTTGTGTTCTCTGGTAGGCAGCAACCCCCTCAGAGCATTTAAGTACTTAAAAAGATTCTGCTTATGAAACAGCATAGAAAGTGTCATCTACTGCTAAATAAAGAACTCCAGGGCTACCATATCCAGATAAAAAAATTCAGCTGAGGAATTCTGATATTCAAGTGAGTAACAGGGTATGTGTTCATGGAATAACTAATTTCCACCAGAGAACTGTGCTAAGTTAGATTCTGTAGCTGTTAGTCTGGGTATAAGCTTACTTGAAATTAAATTTATAAAACATTATCCCACAGAAGATCAAGTTTGGACTGCAATTCAAGAGGCTTGACAGCTAATCCAAAAGACAATCATCTGAAAATCTCAGACAATAGACTGAATAATTGTAAACCATTGATAACATGGGCCATATTGCACCATCAGTTTTTAAGCAGCAGTTTCCATTGATTTCAGGGCTTAAAAATCAATGCAGAGAAATAGTTTCAGATGAACACTGATTATTTATCATAATGACTTTTATCTGAGGATATCTCCCATTTCATAAATATAAGCTTAATATTCTTGTTTAATACTCTGTCTGTTGAGACATTCCTACTATTCTGTGAAGAAATCACTATTTGCCTTTCCAAAATTTCCTCTGGTTTTATGCAAAGCTATAAGGAACTTCTCAGGAGACATGATGGGTATCCATCATGGCAGGGTCTACTTACATACTCTATAAAAGCTAGATGCTTGTCTAGAACACTAACAACCTAAACAAAGAAGAGTTAAAAGTCAGGAAAAGGTTAAGAAAGCTCAGCTGCCCAGTAGAAGGTCAGTGACAAAGATTTATGCAGCAAATGGAACCACAGACCCCTTCCCTAAATTCAGTAAACTGTGCAGAATACAGCCAGTTTTTATTTAACTTCAAAGCTTCAAGTTCTCGTTATTAAAGCTGTTTGTGAAAAACACAGAAGATTGAACTAAAAAAAGCACAATGCTTTGCTAGTTAGTCCATTGATTTCAGAACAGGGCCAGATTTTACCAGTTTAAAGGCTTCCATGCCTTAAGAGTAAAATTCTTAATTATATTCTTAAATCTTTATCATAGGAACAATTCTGATGACTTTATAGGGTTACATATATAAAATCAGAATTATGTATTTCTTAAAGCCTCTGGTCACTGTAGGCCAGATCCCATATAAAATGAAAGTTTAATTCAGTGTCAAAATTATTCCTTTTGAAAGTGAACAATATGAAATTAATTTAAATGCTGTTCCATTTCCCCCTCTTTTTCCAGAAACAGGGATATCTGAAGATATGCTAACTAAGTGAGTAACTTCTGGCTTGTTATGGGTTTTGGAAGCTGAAGAGATTTTGCCTGTTAAATAAGGGGTATAACGAAGATGTAAATGCTCCTCTCAAGGGAAAGGTTCTGCTGCCACAAGTTTAGCCCACATACAAACTTTTCTTTCACACAAAACAGGGAAAAGTTCCCAGCATAATTCTGAGTGAAATGAAATAACTGCAGAAAGTAAGTTTAATATAACTTATGAGAAGATACTGTATATTTTAAGCAATGAAATAATGACAGCTCAAATTCTAATGTCCCATTCTTAGTAAGTAGAAAAAAAGAAGTCGTGTTGATAGCCAGTTCATTCCCAGGCTCTATTTTATTATTTATGGTTTCAGAAAAAATAACACTTTTTAGTTATTATAATCACAAAATCAAATATACCACCACAAAAAAAAAAAAAAGAATTTCACCTGTCATTTTAAAAATCTGTTACTAAATTTAGTAGCATTTCATCTGGTGAATTTTTTACTTTTCCATTGTAGAAAAAACATGTTAGAACTCTATTTGAGTCATTCTAGTATACACAAATAATATATTTAATATAAAAGCTACAGTGACTTTTATTGTTCATGTCTTCTCCAGAAATCACTTAACATTTTCTTTGCTGTAGAAACTTGTAATAAAATGGTTATAACAGGAAAAGCAAGTCACCTAGCAGTGTAACCCACAGAGAAATGAACACTTCAGCACTTATTTTTTATGGGCTAGTTAACCTCATTGTATTTATATAACTGCCAAAGCCTGACCTCCATTACTGTTGATCAGAGTTAAAATTTACTCCCATAATATACTATACTGACCACTTTAGAAAAATAAAGGAAAACAGAAAAGACACAGAACTTACTCTTATTATTGGATATATTTTCCCAATCTGTGAGGCTTAACATTAACTGCTACATCGGGTAAACTGGAAAGTCAGTCTGTGCTGATGGTCTAAATCCCTCCATATGTGGAAGTGACTATCAAATAAATAAGAAAGGGCAAGCTTATAATATAGCTGAATCTAAAATGTGACCTATATCCAAGTGTTAGGAACTGAGTTAAGTTAGCTTTGATTAAGTTAGCTCTGAATTCTGGTTTTGTGATAATGCCTGCATTTATGTTAGTACCCTATTTCGTCAGTCCGTGAGCAGCCATCTCTCACTATCCAATTATCCAAAAACTGGGTTTGTCTGTCCTTTGATTCCCTTTCTATGGACTTCTTTGTAAAGTTACAGTTATACCACATATTCTACACATTCAAAATGTTTGGATACTTAGAATCTTATAAATTATACCATAAGTATCTTATAATACTGTAATTAAATTGAAAAAGCCTGATAAGTATGCATCATAATGACAAAAAATTATTTAAAATATTGTACGAATATTAGCTCCTTTTCTACGGAGGATGATAACCCTGTGTACTTGATTATCTCAAGCCATGAACATGGTTAATAAAATGTATGAAAAGTCAGGCCGTTGCTATAAACTTTGTTTGACTAATCTATCTGATTGGCCACACCTTATAGCTTTTTTCTATAAGTAGTGGCAGCTTACAAAGTAGGGGTAAAGGCAAATGAAGTGGCAGCCAACTCAATGCATTATTCTGTGCCTGTGATCATCTGAATAAGAAATGAGCCACTCAGTATTTCTGAGAAGTTAAATTCACATAGGTTTCTAAATCTACTGTTTAGGAAACATGCTCTTAAAAATTATGTTATTTTTATTGTACAAGCAAAAGATAATTTAAGACTAGTGATACTGTCTGTTAAGGCTGAGATTTCAGAGATAAGTCTAAAAATATGGAAGAAAGAAGGAATTAAACCTGGCTATTTTTTGACTTTAAATGATTTTGACTGGCTTCTTACATGTAACTTGGTCAAAATTAGTGTCTTAATAATAACAAGGAGACTCTGGAGTTTTGCATCTCCTCATTCCTTACTTTGTTTCATTTAGCTTTGTGACTTGTAAGTTTTACTTTTTCTGCTTTCTGATGTTATTTAATTTATTTATCTTTATGCACTCTTTTATTCCTTTAATGCTCTTATTTTTAGCAAAAAGAAAACAGACAAAAGATGGCATTATTACATACTTCCGGAATATGCTGTAAGCAGAACAATCATAATTCAAAATTAAATGCTAACTTTATTTATTAGAGGTCAGGTGGAATTTTCCCATAAATCTCCAAGAATCATAAATCAAGACACGGGAATTAAGAGATTAGCTCAAAAATCACAATTTGGGATGAGAGGAAGAGGAGAGGAGAGTGAGGTCCTCTGCTTTACAAGGTTTTGTGCTTCTTACTCACTTGGTTATGCTCTAAAAATTTTCTAACCACAAGAGTGGTTAGAGTCATTCTAGTTTTTAAACTATTCTACTGTAATTAGAACATGGCAGGAGTTGGACTGAACAACAAACTAATGCCAGGAGTGGCAAGGAGACCATCGAGTTCCAACCCCCCCTGCCATGGGCGGGGCCACCACCCACTAGACCAGGTTGCTCAAAGCCTCATCCAACCTGGTCTTGAACACCTCCAGGGATGGGACATCCACAACTTCCCTGGACAACCTGTCCATCATTGATTACAACTAACCAAAATATACAAGTATGTGAACTTTAAATACATGTGCGTTTTTCTTAATTTGATAGATTAGCTCAGCAAAGCATGAAGTTCAATGTGGATAGCAGCCTTTTAGAAAGTGGTCAAAGATCTCAATAAGTGCTTTTGAGGATATTCATGCTGAATCATGTTCCTAATGACGAGCTATGAGCAGCATCTTTAGGGCACTGTGTGCTGTTTCTTCTACGGGGGTAATCTAGGCCCCTGTTCAATTTTTGAAATCACTCTTTTAAAAGATTTTAGGGTAGATGTATCAAGACATAATAATGTTTACCTGCATAGTAAGCATGTAATTCAGAAGCATCCAGAGCATTTCTTCCAAGTTTCTTAACTTTTGAATTGAAACACATCCTAAGGAGCATCCAAGTCTCAAAGGAAAGGACTGGTAAAGGTAGATTTACATTACAGTGAAAAGATAATGATAGTAGAACTGATTTTGAAAGTTTAATATTTGCTTTCACTGCTAGCTGCAGCGCTGCCAGTAGATGTCACATGATTATACTTGTTACCAAAGATTAGGGCTGGATCCTTGTTACTGAAAGTCTGCAAATTACAAAAAATCACGGTGCAGTTAAAAAAAAAGAGTTTAAAGTAACTGCAGATTCTCCATCATTTACTAGATGAGATAATAAAATATTAGTTTCATACAGAACAATCCCTTTAACTGACTCTTTTGAGAGCTCTCTGGTTTCTCTGAATGTAGGATCTTGACAGCTAAGCTCCAAGTGCACCAATTTTTTTCTGTTGTGCTAAGTTGAGGAAAAAAAAGGCCTAAGTAATAAGTATGTATTGAGATGACAGCAGGACTTGGACCGTATCAAACCAATTAAAACTCACACACCAGCATCTGCATCAAGCACCCAAATCTGCAGCACTGCTTGGGCAAAAAGGAGGAAAATGGATACAAGGTAAAGTTCTAAGATAATTTGTGCTGGAAAAAAGTCTATTTTATAATTTGCTTATGTTACTACCATGTATAAGAAAATGCACCACTAGATTTTGTTTTTGCTGTGCTTAGCTATGAAAGTAAATTAAGACCTTAGCTTTGTGGATAATTTACCATGGCACCCATTATATTCTTAGCCTGGATGGTGTTCATAGCAAGTTATTCTTTATGAGCTTTTAGTTTTCTTCATTATTTATGACACCTAAGCTACTCTCAGGTCACTAAAGTGAAAGAGATCACTTAAGCAGACCTTTCTGGGAAGGACGATGTAAACATTTCCTGTGCTCTTAGTAACAAAGGTGATGTTATATATCTGTTCCCTCCAGATAAAGGTATAGTGGAGGTTCATGTCTATATTCTTCTGTTTCACTTTGTTTTAACTTCCTCCACTTGAAAGCATTAAAAAGGTCTCTAGATTGTCTTTCAGATAACAACTGTACGCTTAGAAATAGGTTTCAGAAATGAGATTAGTTCTTCTGGAATGATGATGATGAACTATTGACCTGTGGAGAGAGAGATGATGATGTTGACTTTCACTCTGCCTGGTTCCCTAGCTCTAGTCATTTTTCCTCTAAAATTCAGTAGTGGCAGGTTACAAAGTAGGGGTCAAGGCAAATGAAGTGGCAGCCAACCCACTGCATTATTCTATGCCTGTGATCTCTCAGTCTCTTGGTCATTCAAATTCAAGTGATGGTTTCAGCACTGAAATAGTGAGGTGAAATGTAACTTGATTTAACATTTTAATCAGGAGAGATTGTTCTCTTCCTCTACTGCCTGGATGTAAAGCTTTTGATGATAACCAATGGTGATGGCAAAGTGTATAATGAATGAAGGCACTGCATGGTAGTGCTACTTGTAAAAAAGGAGCTTGGAGACAGTTAAATTTGTGGGTTTAAATTTAGAATAGGCAAGTAATTTGTAATGAATTATTTATTGGGTTAAATTTCACCACCAACTTTTTTTTTTTTTCCTGTTCACCAGTTGTCCACAAACATATGGCAAAATTCTTGGATTTATTCATTATCTAGAAAATATTCATTTATTTCCTCAGTGAATAAATTTTTGGCCTGCAGATTGCTCATGAGCAGTTCATAGGGAATATTCAGTAGATGCACTGTGTGTGTTAGTTTCCACGTCTGCTTCGATATGCTGAGAATTAGCACTATTATTATGACTAAAAGATCACATGAGCAGATGTTGTGCTGACAGCAATATTTCAGCTAGCCCTTTATTTAATTCTTATTGGAACATAACATAGTACCCTAACATTACACTTCAGGATTTACCCAGAGTATGTCATAGCACTTATTAAATGAAGGATTGCTTTTATTCTGGATTAGTTTACCAGTCCTGTTTACAATGGGGCCCCAGTGTTGTTTTAGCACAGGTGAGAAGACAGAGACATGCAGTTCAGTCAGGAATGAGGGACGCTCAGACTGTTATCTCCATTTCGTGAGTGCAGTTTTGGGATTCTCCCTGCTATGGGATGGTTAGCTGAGAATGGGCTGAGCCTTGGTCATTGGGTGGGGGAGCAGTATCACTGTGTATAACTCATTTGTGTATTTGTATACACTATTATTTTCAACATTATTGTAGTTTAGTTATTAAATTGTTCTTATCTAACCCCCCGAGTGCTTTTTTCCCTTTACCCCTTTACTTCTGGCCCCCATCCCCAAGAGGGGGGAAAGTGAGAATGGGTTGTGTGGGGTTGGCTCCCATACAAGTGTAAACCCATCACAACCGCTTAAGGAATAAAGTGAAAACACCTGAGTACTTAGCCTGAGTTTTATTGAACCTGTGAAGAAATCCAGAAGATATGTGCTGAATTTCTAGATCATAAGACGTAGATGGAGGTACCTCGTCTCCTGACTTTGTACATGTCTGGAAGTGTTGCCTTGCTCAAAGCTGGGTGTTCACACACATCCCTTACGTGAATAGCACCAACCAGATTATTGACACAAGTAGCCTCTGTCTGTACTGAACACACATAACACTAAATTCAACAGGAAGGAGTTATACATGAGCCACTTCTGCTCAAAGATATTGAGGGAAGAATTATTTTAATTTTTGCAAAATTGTAGTGCTTGCAATCATTATTGCTAGAGTGGGAGAACTGGGTTTGGTGCTGTTCTCAGTTCAAAGCTGGCACTACCTTTTTCTACACAAATGACCCTGGACTGTAAGCTATGAAACTCAGGAAGAAGGACCGTCCATTGCTTCAACTGCAGCTGTATTTCTGTGCAGTCATTAACACAAGATTTATGAAAGGAGAATAAACAAACAGAGGGTAGATTTGTTTCCTAGTGATTAATATCTCTTCATCAGAAGTACAAAGTATGAATTTGAAATCCACAAAACTAATTATATTCTTAAAGTTTCGTGCTGCATTCACTGAGTGTAACGAAAAATCATCGCAAATGGTCAGTGTGATATAAGCAAAAATGTTGAGGAAATTGTTTAAAGCTCAAAATCCTGGTGAGAAACAAGCACTTAATGCAGAAAAGAGAAATAAAGTTTCGTTATGTTGGTGTTTTGGTGCTCACATTGCCTGTTTTAGGTACTTGTCATACTTCTTGTCCCATTGTGAAGTTCCAGTTTTTCCCTTTCATTGTGCATGGAATGTGGGAACATAAGAAATCCATGAATTACACTCCTGGGCTCACTGCCTAACACTGAATTGCTCTAGTGCTTTGCGCCAGGAAGCCTAATCCCATTTGGGATCTGACCCAAATTATTTAATCTTATTAGACCCAAAGGCATTGTGATAGCTTTCGTGGTCGATTTCTAATATTTGTGAAATAAATACGGGTAATGTGTTTTCTTTAAGAGAAATGCTGATTAAAAATTCCTTCATATTACTATTGTATTTCAGTCCTCATATTACACCTGCCAGTGTAACAGTGAGAAAACTGATTCGCCATTAGGAATGCCTATTCACATTTATCTTAAATAGGAATAACTATTTCATCTCGGTAAAGAACAATATATTTACTTGGTCTTATCTGAACTCTTTTGAGATGTGAGAAACTGAGAATGTTTTTATCTCAAGAATGAAACACTTTAGAAATGAGGACTGTAGACCCAAAGACAATGGCAATACTGCTGTATTTTTCACCTTATTTAAGTTATCGTACCTGGTAAAAATTGATTTATTAGTAGAATTATCCAATTTTGTTGCATTAGCATCAGTTTATTGCAATTTACTTTCACCAGAATGTAAGTTCTCAGAAAACCGCATTATATTTGAAATGACAATATAAGGCTTCAGACATTTTTAAAATAATCACTTTAAGAATAGATTTGCCTATAGCGTTTCTATGGACTCTAGTTTAAAAACAATGAAGCATTATTATATGATACATGATTTAATTCTTCATCAGTTGATATCTCTAAAATAAATACTCTATCATACAAAATCACGGAATAATTTAGGAAAATTAGATTCTAAGAAACTATTGCATTAAGGAACTCTTGGCAATGTATAGAAAGAAATATTTGTGCATTTATTGGAAACAGTATGAGCATGAAGGGGTCTTAGACATCATCTGAGTTGAAGGTGGAATATTTCCCCTATGGCAATACACATGAAAGTGCAAACATTTTTTATAACCCACCCACTGTGCTGGCAGTGCCTAAAATCTTCTGTAACCTCTGTTTGACTTGTCACTTAGAAGACAAATTTGTTCATAGATCATGACTGTCAGAGTGTCTTTGCTGCAACTGTATCAGTAATTAGCTATGCCTTGTTAGTGCTCAAGGCAAGTACATCTGTCACATTGAAATAAAGGGTTAGATTTTTCTCCATTTTAGATAATACTTTAACCTTCCAGCTTTGTAACATCAACAAAGATTCAAACTATTGATGAGGCTGTGTCAATGGCTTTTTGAAATGTCTGTGCTCTATTAGACTGTTATAAAAGTGTTGCCGCTCTAAATGTTTTAAAGATTTTCTTATTAAATACAGAGTAAACCAAGAATTTGGGGAGAAATGGGGGAGGGTGTGAGTTGGTTTTAGTTTATTTTAGTCTATTGAGCTTCTCTGTGACTTTCTGGGTGCCATCAGTTTCAATTGATTTTGCTGTAGCTAGGATCAATCCTGTGTTCCTTAATTGTATTATAGCTGTCTGTGTCTTTGAAAACAATTACAGAGCTATCTATCAATCTAGCTGCACCAATAAAAATGACCTCATATAATTATAACTAATAAAAAAATTAGTTTACGCACATTGATTATGGCTATCTTACCAAGAGGCTGCCATTTATTAAATAACCTCATGAACAAGATGGATTGCAAGTATAATGAGGTGGATCTGTGTTAGTATATGACATTATCAATCAAAAATACAACAGTCCAGGTATCCTGCACTTAGGCAGGCACAGAACAGAAAAGAATGATGGGCTGTTCCAGAGTAAGCTGGGCCCCCTGGCTGTCTTTGACATTTACCCTTTCACAGTCTAACAGAGCCAGGGCTATTTAATTTACACAAATTTGGAAGCAGCTACAGACCCACATAGGGTTGCAACATGCATGCTGTTAATTATTACAGTGCAGTCTGTTCTCCTGCCAAATGAGGAGTCCTCTCATGTCCTATGCCAAAGTTAATGGGCACAGTTAGTGCGTGAGATGCCAGATTCCAGATTTGGTCTAACCGGGGAATCCCCAATTAGCTAGTTTTAGCCATTTTCAGTATCTTCTGCTGCTTAAGTGTCTTCATTTGTTGGAACAAGACAGTGTTTCGACATAGAGGACAGAGCAGTGAGTTTACTAAACAGTTTCTTGCACGTGTGACAAATTATTTCCTAGTGGTAGATGAACTCCATTAAAACATATTACTAAATGATATATTTCCTCATGAAGGTTAAACCTGCCCATGTGCTTCACTACAGTATTGTTTTTCTATAATGTGCGATAGTCTGTTAGACCTGTTTCAACTTATTTGCCTCTTTTTTGCTTATATTTTCCTCTGACAACATCTTAGGATAACCTGTACATTGAAATTAATTTGCCACGTTGATTGGATTTCCATTGAATATAATGAAAGCCCAGATGTACTGCCCCAGTGTAAACATTCTGCACAGTGGATAACAAAACTAAGGTGAGGAGGAAGGAATTCTCTGAATTTTCGCACTTGTGAACTAAGGTAATTTTCATGGCATATATTAATCTGTAAAACATCGTTTGGTATGCCTATCCTTTGATTTAGAAAGGTTGAAATGTACTTTTCCTTGCTTTTAACTTAAAATCTGTCTATCAGCTTATTTGGGTTGATTTTCTTGGGTTTTTATCTTTTGTTTCCAGGGCTTGATTTGTATAGAGTAAACAGCTGCCATTTAATGAAACTATCATGAAGCAGACTACAGAAATGCCTAACTTTTAATTCTACTTTTTTTAAGCTTCTATTAAATAAAAATGCAGCTCAGAATGAAGGTAACTCTTGATGGCTGCTACCTCAGATGAGAGGAAAGAAAAAACTCTACCAAATCATAAAATAAATCACCACAGGAAAAGAGAATAAGTGGAATACTTAACATGCTGGTAGTCTCTTGCTTGAGATTCATGCAGCCATGATGCATGTATAAGTTATAACAGTTATAACAGTTATATAAATTTTATAAGCTATATAAATCTTCCTTTGCATGCTCCATTAGGGTTTTGTTAGGCCAGTGTGCTTTGCATGGACACTATTTTAGGCATGGAACCTCTAGAATAATGTTTTTAACAATTGCATATATGGACTGAGTATCATGACAGGTACTTTGCATTCATATCAGAAATTTCAAAATGTTCTTCCATGAATTCAAAGATTCTCAGGTATTTTGAATGTCTGTTTTGGTTATTTATCATCTCATGGAGGTACATTCAAGTAGTATCTTAGATGTCAACATAGCATTCAAACTCCTTGAAGGCATTAAGGTATTTACAGTTCAGGAATGAAGTCAAAACAGGTACATGACGACTCCTATTTTTCTTGCTTCATTTAAGTTTACTTTTTCTTCAAGAAACCAAATGTTACTTTTCACAGAGTGGTACATGGCACTGCAGTGTGACTTCACACTTCATTTTATCTTCACTACAGTTCTGATGAAGGGCTATTTTTGGCTGATTAAATGGAAAAAAAAGAAATTCTACATTTTTGCTTTTTTTATCAGAAGATTGTCTCACTCCGAAATAATTTCACCATTAAGTGTTGGCTTTAGTTTTAGTCATGAGCCGCTTCTCATTTTGGTTAGACATGCAAACTGCAATTTTGGACCCTATAATAAATACCTAAATTCTTTACTACAAATCCTCACAAATATCTACTCTTGATCCCACAGCTTCTGACACATATCTGATTTTGCTGTGCTTCATTTACATTTTGAAGCTTCACACTTTCAAGGCAGTGAAATACTACTTCTAAAAGCTTAATTTTTTTCTCTCAAAAGTACATGTTCTCTGGTCATATTTAAAAAATAAGAGCTAAGATTTCCTGTAAAGTCACATATTCACTTCATGATTAAATCTGAAGAATTATATTCAAACTCATTTTTCATTTGGCACATGTATTTTTATTTTCCCGTACCGACTGTTAACCTGAACCAGTGTATTGCAATGGAAAGACTGCAACCTATACTGGAAAAGATGGTTGAATACATGACATTTAGTAATTTCAAATCATGATAGTTCTAGAAAGTGTTACAGCTCAAACCCAAGTTCTTTGCACAGACAGGTGACACTACTAGGCACTGATTAACCTAGTAATTTGATTTTGCATTTTTTTCCTCTTTAGCTCACTTTTGTCTGGCAAGTGTAAGAATGAAACTGTGACGATAGCTTATGACAATGCATAAAAACCCTTTGCTTATTTGGTGGCTAGGAGGTAACTTAGCACTACTAAAGGATAAGGTTCCTAACTGATTTACGTTGGATAGCTAACTGATTTATGTTTTGAAAGCTAAACAGTTCTCTTAAGGAAAATGATAGAAAGCACATTTACGCGGGTGTGAACTCTAAGCCCATGAGAAAATTAGCAAGAGGGAATCATGCACTACTGTGAACCTGGTATACCATACACCTTTAAAAGCACCAGTCTCATTCTTGAGTACATAATCCAACATTTTCTTCTTAGAGTAACAGAAGTATACCTAGCAGAAAAAAATCCTTTTCTGGTATTGGAAGTTCTTTACTCTTAGTAACTAGTCTGAACTTAAAATGGATGTTTCTCCCCAAGCAGGTATTCCTTGAGTTGGAGAGAAGCAATGAGTGGTGACTCCTAAAATGCTGAGTTTAGATGTTAGTGCAAAGCTTATCTGAAGAATTCAAAGGTAATTATGTTTGTAAATCTTGTCAGGAAGTTTGTCATAGATAGGCTTTTTGTTTTTGGAACTGCTGGAAGAAAGGTCTCCCTTGAAACTTTTTTTTATATGGATCCTTCCCAAAGACCTAAAGAACAGTGGAATTTTACCAATTATTTCTGCACTTAAACACTAGATGAAGTTGGAGAACAATGATTAAAAATTTTTATCAGTCAAAAGCAGTAAATAAAACAGATTACCTCATTTACATTTGTAGGCTTAAATTTTAGCTGAAGGCAGATATTTGCACAGGTATGGTAGCCAACATATTACAGAACTGGAAGTAAATCAACTTAATTCACAACTGTCAAATACACAAAAATGTGTTAAAATAAGTGAGTGTCATCTTAAAAGCTGTTGTTCGTTCACAGATCTATTGCATGAAAAATGTAATAAAGGAAACCTGGCAGCATAAGACAATTTACAGAAGGCTTCAGCTTCAGGTGTTGCAGAGCAATTATTATGTTCTTTATCCAGAGCCTGTAAAATGATCCCTTGACAAAATGCTACAGATTTAAACATTTTGTCATTCTAGGTGTCATACATATCAAACAAAAGGAAGATTTACAGTGCCCAGGGATAATAAATGAAATGCATTTCCCATCCCAAAATTTTGACACAATTACAACACTCATAAATCTCTCTCATATTTTTTTCTGCATGTTTGTAAAACAAAGAACCTGAGTCATAGTGGGGATCACAATGTAATGCTGGCTTTTGAGGATGGTGTACTATCAAGCGTCATAATTGTATGTAGTATCACAAAGATGTTCATGTTGCAGATGAAAATGGCCTGAGATTTGAAGGCTTTCCATGACTAATCTTTTGAAGAATTCTTTAAAATCCTGAAGATAATGCCAGAGAAATTAATTTAAATGTAAGACAACAACAACAACGAACAAATCACTTTTCTAATGGGAGAAAAGAATGGAAGAGGGACATAGCTGTACTGGTGCTAGATAGAAGTAGCCTAGAAAGTCACTGAAGCATATCAAAATGATGAAATTAAACATCTGGAGAGTCAGCCAGTAACCTGAGAGAGGCTGCTGTAGTGAACCACATCAGGACCACCTGTCAATTAGTAAAAGAGCTCAGAGGAAATGAAAAACAGAATTCATAAGTCAAAAGAAAACTGATAAGAGCAAAGTAACCTCAGATTATGATTTATTCAAATAATGAGAATGTCTTTTGCAGTAGATTAACAATCACACTCCCCAAATCCCAGGAAATAACTATCAAAATCAAGCCTATTACCTTAATATCTTCAAAGCAGGAATCACATAAAAGATGAGTGGGATGGCAGAATGCATCAACAAACCAGGTGTATAAAAATAGTTTATGTATGTTGAGAAGGTGTTATAGCAAAGATGCTTTCAGGGCTGAAGCTTTCAGGTCAGTGTGTTACTTCTCAGAACAGGCAATCTCTCACTGCTGATGTTTTGTTAAAGCAAGAACCTGCTGTTAATTGTTGCAAGGATTTACAATGAAATTCTTTTGAAGTGACTTTATGTACATTTTGATGCAAAAGATTAAAGATAACATAAAAAGGAGGAAGTATATCAAGCACTTACATGCATTCTTTGCACTGAGATAGATAACCTGAGGTCAGTGTAGCTTTCACATACTTTCGGATAGTCATATTGCTTTGAGACTGTATAACATGTTCAACATGGTGTTTAAAGATAATACAAGTTTTTTTTTCTAGATGCCTTATATAATTTTAAATATCCTCTCCCTATAGAATCCCTATCATTTCATATCAGATATTGTCTTTATTGCCATAAGGATGCTATTTTCATCAATTTACTGATCTTGTCAGCTAATGTCCCAACTACAACATTTTTCATTTAAAATTTTTACATATGTAGGCAGCTTTATTCAGATAGTTATGTTTGCAATGTAGCATTCAACCCCTTTTCAAGCATAGAAGGGCTGATCCGGTTTTCTCTGAGTACTCCTCCAGAAAATTTATTAAGGATATTGTGCTGACACCTCTCCTTATTCAACAGGTCAATAGTTGAAGCATTCTTCAGGGATACACTTTTTGATATTTAAACCAACATCTTCCAAATATGTTTTTAAAGCAGGAGTCTGGAGCTGTTTTGATGTGGGACTCTTTTGGGCCATTCTGTTCCCCTCAAACAGCATCATTAACTGTGCAGAACCAACATGCTTACAGCGTACTAACTACTCACATTGAACACGCTGAGCGGTTAGCATACTCAACTGGAAAAAGGAAAAGTCAGCTTAACATAACTGCATAGCATTTAAACATGCTTTTTTCTAGGCTTTCCTGATATGCTAGCCTAAGCTCACACACTTGCCTAAGCTCATAAAGTCCATTCATAGCATTGACTCAACCTTATCTCTGAGAGAAAAAAAAACCCAAAACCTCTAGCTCTTTGTCATCTGTGCTCTTAGCCACCCAAATAGAACTTATCCCTTTCAAAAGCCATCTGTGTACTAGCCTTAGTAGTCACCCAGTTATATACCAGGCTATGAGGAGAGCATGGTTCTGCATAACAAACCAAGTTAAAACCAACAGAATAATGTGCTAAATTCAGATCTTCTTAGGTAAACAGTTAACTGTGCGGATAAGAGAGCAGTAAATCACAGAATTTGCTACACCTGAGCTTTCTCTCCTGCATGACCGAAAGCACAGCATTCACCGTTAAGCTGTGTGCTTACTTCCCAGTCCTAAATACTGATGTGTTTAATTTACTCACTATATTTGATTTTCTATTGGTGCTGCTTCTGTGAGTGTATTTACACTGTGACTCTGTCTTCCTCATGATCTTATGTGTCAGATATTGAGACTGATTTTAGGAGGATTACTGAGAATCCACCTACCACAAAAAAAAATAAATGTCTTTTGCATGGAAAAATTGGAGTGATCAGTTTTTCAAAGAAGTGCAAAGCAGCTAAAAAAACAGACTTTATAATCAGAGTACTTGTTTTGAAGGATGTGTTTGACTGCAGAAAGGAATCAATAAATTTAAATTAACTCTCCATGTATGTGCTGGCATTGTGTACAAATATATCTAAATATATTTTTGAAGACTTCTAAATTAATGCTGCCTTGCCAGATGGGGCATGTGGTTGTATGGATCTAGAGGAGTTGTAGCTGTCAAAGAGAAATTCACATCTACATTAGATGATGGAACAGGTATTATATAGGTTTTTATACTGATTTTTCCTGGGTATATCTACTTCAAACAGTGGAAATCTACTGTATTAATTTTAAAATACACATGAGCACCTCATGAATGGTCAATTAGACCTTACTGCCCTGTTTTTCGTAAGATCACCATTGTTTCAAATTTCAGGATCTAAGATCCCTGCTATATCAAGAATGCTTCGAAAGCAGATGGATTCTCTTCTGTTACTAGAAGACAGTACATATAGGGCAAATAGAAAGTGCATAGAAAATTGATGGAATTTAATTTGTTTCTGATTATGTAATGCATTTGTGTTATTAGTTTATTAACTTTCATGTTATACAAGAAATTTCAGTAATCTAATTGTGTCTCAGGTTTAGCACCCTTAATGGGTTCCTTGACAAGGATGAGCTCATATAACTTGCCATCAACTTATGTTCCCTCTTGCTATGGAGCTACTCTCAGTATTATGTGAATTAGATACGGCGATAGCTCATTGCACTTGCTCTCTCAGAGAGCATTTCCACGGATTTTTGTTTCCTGCTTAATAAATGTGCTGTAGATTTCAGCTGGGTGTCCTAGAAATAAATTCTATTTTTAGAGAGGTCCAGAGACACGTCAAACAATCCTCAGCATGTTTCTGCACAATTTCAGAATAAAGAAAAAGGAAAAAAGTTTCCATCCTAGTAAAATAGATCCAGTTATGTGCTTTTGAGAGTGGGCTACCTGCTCTGAGAAATGGAATTGCAGTGAATCTAAATGAACGGCACTTAAGCACTCCTTGTCTCTGAGTCTAGCACTTTAGAGCTGGGTTGATGTTTTGATCCAGTACCAGATCCATGTGTTTCCAAGCAGTTTTTCTGCAGGTAGTAGTAACATATTGAATCATGCTGTCACAATTAAGGGCGTGGGCGAGATTCTCCCACTACATTTTTGTTCTTGCACCCACAGGTCTGTAATGGACTTGAAAATTAACATTTCATGCAGGTACATTTTTATGCTTGTTTTGATTACCAGTCAATACAAACCCAATAAAAATGTTTTTCACTCTTACTGAAGAATCTGGAATAACTGGAGGGTGCTGTCCCACTGTCTATTAGACCTTCCTTCCTCCAAATCTTACATATTACATAAGTGCTAGAGTCCACTGTCTGTAACTTCTTTCCTGGCTCTTCCATCAGTCATGTTTCCTTTCATTAAGAAATTTGCTTCCTCAACAAAAAGTTATAGATTTTAAGCGAAGGAAAAACACAGTGGGACTGTGAATTGGCTATGATAAAACCTCAAGGAATTTGATTTGCTGTTGTTTTGGCATCTTTACATCTGTCACCTAAAGGTGACATTTCACAACAGACTTGCTTTTCATCCTTTTTTTTTCAGCTAGTAATAGACTACCTAATATCACATTCTCTTTACAGTAATATTCTGGTAGAAAGGAAGCATTCTATTTTGAGATAAAATTTTCTTTAAACAACCATGATTTCCTTAAATTTGGTAATTCAGAGAGAACTGCTTTTTAGATCAACTTTTCTAGTCCTGTCTTCCATATGCAATTGGAACCAAAAGTACTAATTTGCTAAGTAGACGTGCTGGGGTTAACTCAATGTCATTTTGAGGAATTCAAACTTCCTTTGTCCACTTTAAATTTTGCTTTGTGAGTGAAAATCATCTTTCTTAGGAGCTGAGAGTATTCTGAAATTTTGGCTAACCATAGCACACATAGTAAATTCCATACAGTGAGTGTTCAGAGCAGCATTTGCAATAATTAGTTGCAAGCAATCTCACCATGTACAGACATATATATTCTTAGTTCACTGAACATTATTCCTCAAGGAAGGGAGCTGTGCATTTACATAGTGCCTTTTAAAACAAAACCTGGATTCTAGCTGTGAAGTCAAAAACTATCACATTGCAAGATAGGTTTTTGCTTTACATAATTGTGGATAATTTGCAGATGGAAGAAATGGCTGACCCTATTGACTCAGCTTGAAGTGTGCAGTCTACTACTGATATAAATAGGACAAATTTATTGGTGCAAAGTACAAGATCATTTATGGGGTAATACAATTTTTCTCTACAAGCTGAGAACCACTGGAAATGACAGATGAGGAGAAAGTCCTAGCTATATTATGTGGTCACAGAGTGACTCTGTGTTATGATAAAGGAGAAAGCAATCTGAACTCAAGGAAATTTCGAATGAGGCTCTGTAAGAGAGATGTTATTGTGCAAGACCTTGCTGGAACCTCCTTCATAACACTGGGAAATGAAAATTGGAAAGAGATAGTAAAGGGGTTATGGATAACACAGGCAACAGAAAAAATTTCAATTCTTGGGTGAAATAAAAGCTGAGGAAGCATGTAGTATTAAAAATTGTACCGGATATATTAGTGGGGTAGGACAATTAAGAATTTTTCTAAAAGAATTATAAAGGGTACAAGCTGTGAATAAGTTTAGACTGGAATAAAGCTTATGTGAATTTCTGGAAAAATCTCCTGTAGGAATAGTGATGGGAAAATATTTGATTTCAATATTGGGTTGACAACATTAAAAGAATGATTGTATGATGTCTGTCTCTGTAATAAAAATGACAGGCTCCAGACCTTTTACAGGTAAAGGTAAATCCTTTACCATCTTGTTTGTATGTTGGTGAGTGGTTTTGTGTTAACTTCAGAAAACAGTACCTTTGCTGTAATTGCAGGTTCTTCTTCTGGCACTTACCTTGCCATGAAGAGAAACAGCAGTATTGTCAGAAGTACCCTCCATCTGCCTTAAACCTGCTCTAGTTGCAGCCCTGGAAGACAGCTCCTTTTCTCAGACGAAAACTTCTTCACTGTAAAAATTTCCTTCCCTTGCACTCTGATAAATGCTGTTTGGAGTGCTGTATTGATAGGTGAAATGGCAAGACGAACATAAGATATGATCTAGCCCTTATTTGCGAAACTGTGAGATATGTTTCAGCAGATTTGGATGTTTGCTGGTTCAAAATCGTTTGCATTATTTGCAGTGTTGTTCATAAGTTCCAGTATCATTTGTATATATGATGAGATGGTAAATTTAGCTTCTTTATTTTTAATCCACAAAGCTTTTCTAGTTCAACGCTACTTTTAAAATTCCCACATTAACAGAATATTTCTAAAGGGAATGCAAACTCATGTATACTGGATTATAAAGATCTGCTGTAGTGAACAAGAGTGGCACAAGACCTTTGACTGTATTATGCCGTGGGTTTATTTATTTAAGGCAGGAGAAGTGATTTTAAATCGTTTGAACAAGGTCCAATGCAGAGTATCTTTATGTCAGCTGTTATAAATTACACTAATGACAGAACTGAGAGTCTCTCAAATAAAGATTTTTCTTCCAGTAGAAAGTATTTTATTATGATCTGGAGCAACTTGTTTCCTGTGCACTTGCTGACACTGATTTTCTGCAGCCAGTTCTTAGAAGAATGTCTGTATTTACTGCATAGAGAAACTGAATAGATTTGTATCTGCTATATGGCAGCAGAGCCAAGGTTGAAGTTGCATCTTATGTCCTTTTCCTGTTAAAATCTTATTTTTTTCTAACAAAGTTATTTTTTGCTCTGTCTAACATGGTCGTCTTAAACCAGAACAATAATTAATAAAAGGCAGTCAACATCGTTTTTCATTATTTCAAATTCTCTCTTGTGCACAAAGGTCTTTAAGCACTTGTGTGCCCGTAAAAGATTTTTCACATATGTATTGCCATGAATGTGCTTACGTCTTCTCAAAATCAGGGATCCAGACAATTTTCTCAGGTAACAAGATAGCATACACCTAATTTAAAACATAAAATTGAGCTGTAGTTCCCACCTTGATCCTGCAATAGCTTTGGTGCACACCCAATCAAAAAACCACTGAAATTAATAGGACTTTGGTAGGGCTTGGATTAACCTGCTGATGTTTAGAGGCACCTATTATTCTGCAGTGTTTAAATATTAGCTAAAAGCCACCTGCCTCTCAAATGAACCAAAAATCACACTGCCACATCAGAAACATGCTAACAGTTCTTTGGATGCACCACTTCCTTAGGATATCTATCGCTTATGCCTGACCAGATCCTTTTCTTTTAAAACTACCAAAATTTAAAGAGAACAGAAAATGAGTAGAGAGAAAAATATTTGTTAACAAATGATAAGGCAAGGGATGCTGGTCTTGCCCAGGTGTTGAAAAAGGTGTTTATATATGGCTACAGTTTTATGAGAAAATATTTTTCATCTTGGAAAAGTAAGAAAATTATTAAAGAATTTGGGCTCTTGAGAATTCACTTTTGCTGTCTTCAACCCTGGCAGACCAACTTTATGATGATTCTGGCAACAGTATCATACCTATTTTTTACTTCTGAACATATGGCCATTTTATGTTCTTTCTTTTTCCTTATCTTGTATGACCCTCCTAGGATGCAGGAGTTTTCCTGAGGTAAGTAGGAAGCTAATGCTCAAAGATGAGTGAGGACAAGGAAGATCTTAATTATCTAAATTACTGCTTTAATGAAACTTACTGCATGCACAACTGTGTGGTTTCAATTTTAGTGTAAAAGTAGGCTGCCAGCAAATTCGGTTTTCTATTTTAAAGTACAGTATTAGGATTTGAAATCCACATCTCAGTTGGCTCAGCTACCTGAAAGCCTACGTGACAGTGCTAAGGGAACTACATACCTGATTCAACCATATTCAAGCCCAAATTTTTTTCTACAATGTCTTAAACATTTCCTGAACATAATTTTTAGGCCAAATATGAGACAGGTACACCATGTGACAACAGGCACAGCACAACAGAGACATACCATCGGTTACATATCCAACATAGATCCAACACCTAACAAAGAAAGAATGCTTGTTTAAGAAATTACTTTATAAACTGGACATGAAATCACGATTTCCCGTTATTCATTGTCCAGTGAATGCTGGTTGAAAGTTGTGCCACAGCTGCAGTACAAGCTTATCTTATGAAAAGCTATGAAGGCAAAGGAATGTGAAATTAATTAGAAAATGGTATTAACCATATAACAGTAAAAACTCCTTTCTACTCTGCAGTCTTTCTTTATCACCTGGAAGATACTGGATCTTTACCAAGTCTGAAATATGTAGTTGTTAATTGAGACAGTATACTTATCTCAGGTAGTGAAGAAGTACAGTTTGCGGGTTGATCTCCACACATGCTGCACACATTCCCAGTGTATTACTTGAACAGAAGTGTCTGTCAGTGAATAAAGAGACTTCTGCTTTGAAGTAAAGAACTGTGGACAGCCTTGAATCCCAAATGTACCTTTTGACTAACTGAAGTAAATTAATAAATAGTTAAAATTTTTTAAAAAATCATTCTCTTTTTTTTAAAACAAAAAAAACCCCAAACAACCACTGCAAAACAACAAAAAACCCCACACTTCTATTATGGAAATGCCCAGGCGGTTGAGCTTTCAGATAAAAATGAAAAGACTGTTGACAGTCAAATGCCAAAATGTAAAAAATGTTGGCAGTCAAATGTCAAAGCTGTTTGATATTCTAAACTTTCAATAGCTTAATGTTCCCAGAAACTAAAAGTCAATTACAAAAATATAATTTGCACGTGGATAAATCCAATTGTAAGAAGAACAGAAGGAGCCCTGTAATTCTCAATCCAACAAATGGTGGTGGTGGTCCAATAAAAAATGTAATTTCTGAGAGAAAACTCTCTACCTTTTAAAACTTATTATTCCACCAATGAATGTTCCAACCTTTTCCTCCATATCTGTGTTAGAGGAAAGTAAACAAGTCAGAGACTAAAATAAATAGATAAAACTCAAGTTTCCAAAATTATATAGCTTCATGTCTTCATTTGTCTCAAAATTTTTTCATGCTCTACCACTCCTTTGAATGGAAGAAATTACTTGCCTTTGGTTTTGAGACCCAACCATGACATGCGGTGAAAGTCCAGAAGATGTTAAATCAAAGTGGACTGAGACTTTAAAACACTGACAAACCACTATAACTTCATATGAACTGGGCATTCTGTCTTTTATCAAGAGAAACTCGCAACAACGATCACATTAATGACACAAACTGATAAGAGTGGTTGTCTTCTATTTGTCAAAAGTATTTGGTTGGATTTTTTTGTGCAGTCTTTTCCCAGTGATGGAAAAATTAATTTCAGACATCAATTTATTTCTTTCATCATGCTGTTCTCAATTCTCCACACCTTTAATTTTTTTTTTTTAATTTGGCTCTTACTCAAAGTATTTTTTAAAATGGTACCATTAGGCAAGGTTGTTCTTGATCACCACTTTTATTTGTTCTGCCTCCTGAACACATGTAGTAACAATCACTATTTCTTTTTTCAGAGTCTCAGGGACACCACAATCAATTATAAAAAGAATTCTTTAGCTTTTTTTTTTTTGCCTTTTTTAAATAAGTGAACATCTTACCTGAATCATTAGCATATAAATCAACTTTCAGCATCTCTGAGAAACAGCAGAAGCCTATAGCAGGGCATGCATGCTGCTCAGCATATTTTGGCTCTGCGAAGGTGGCAGAGAGTCCCTGGATATTTTTCACCAAAAAAGGCTCTTGCCACAAGAAGGTTCCCAGAACTACAACTGGCAAAATTTAGGGGATCCTCCTGTATCCTACAAGCTTCAGAGAAAAGAAAGCAAAGAAGAAAAGACACTGGTGTACGGCCCTGTAAAGGAGAGTCTTCTGACATAGATAAGCAGCAAGTTAGAATTTATATATAATGACTCTCAAAATTGTGGAGCTGCAGATGTCCTCTCAGCTCTCTTAGGTCTGCTTCAGTTCACTATCTGGGTGAATTTTAATGTGAAGATGAGGAGCATTGTTAAAGACCTATGCATAAAAACCTTTAAATCCATTTCTTCTTGTAAAAAAATTGTCTCAGAAATTCACATATCTGCAGAAGGTAAATTTCAGCCAATTTAACTAAAAGACAATTTCTAAATCCAACCACTGTTTTTTATTCCTTATCTGAAGACTTTATAAATACAGGCTTCAAAATGTTGTACTTCCAGTAAGTTTAGTCCAAACTTGCTCGTGGAAAGAAGTTGGACAAAACACACAGGAACCTTAAGTTAAAAAGCTGACCAGCAGTTTGTTTCAGCACCAAATAAAGAAAACAAAAGTCTGAGTTAACCTACCCATCCATAAATCCAGTAATTGGACAGCTGTAACTTGGAATGCTTAAAACTAGCTGTGTTTTACAGAAACTTGAAACAACCTCACAGAGTGAAGCACTGTAGCAACATATCGCCTTCCTTTTGTTCTTTGCAGACTGATTTATGGTAAGGACATTTTGCTTCCTCTAGAGATCAGAGCACATCTTCTCTGAGGGTCTACTGTGAAAAAAAAAAGCGGGGGAAAGAAAAGGCAATCAGGTAGTTTGGCACCCTGCCAGACTTCTCATTGACTCCCCACATGCGCAGGCTACCTGGCTTTCCTCCAGGCCTGGAAGATGCTATCTTTAAAAGATGAGATGCCAAAGGCCTATCGACCATAGAGACATTTTCCAGGGCACACTTCTTACCTCTGAACAGGTCAGAATTAAATTTAATGTGCTGTCTTTAGGTTTTCTGTATGAATTTATCTGCAAGTGAGACATTTCCTAGACAGCTGCAAAATAGAGAGTCCATCCGTGGGGATGGAATTAATTGAAAGAAACACTCAGGCAGAAACTTAATCCAAGGAGATAATCTGTATAAATTCTTTAGTGAGAAAAAAAACTGTAAATGTATTTTCCGCATCCAATACTCTGCTCCTGAGATCTTGAAATACTTAAGGGTAATTAATAGAAAAAAGTGCAGGAACAATCCTTTGGAAGAAATGCAGGACTTTCTACTGCATAGATTTTGCTATTTTTTTCTCATGTTGAACAAAATGAATTAAGAATGTCATTGAAGATGCTCTAGATGTGATTAAAGCTCACCTTTGCTCAGACATTGTTTATTCAACTGCCATTACATACACTAATTTGGAGAAACTAATTCACAGTTTCTTATTTTCAGGCTGACTTGCAGATTCAGTTTTTATTGCTGGCACGATACTTTCTGTGAATTCATATATAGAAAGGATTCTGTAGAAATGTTTTGAGACCCCAAGCACTCAGTCTCGAATAAAAGACATGTCTTGTATCTAATAGTTGATAACACTTTGCAGACATAGCACTGTGAACTATTACACAATATTTAAACTAAAAAATAATAAAATATACTAGAAATTCTGTCATATGTTTAAAAAATGTGGTACTTGTTCTTATTTTGGAGACATTCTGGAATGGAGCTTCAAACTATGGTTTTAGCACTCTATGAGGTACCAACAGACTGTCAGAACTGAATGTAGGTAATTATTTAAGCATACATGTGTTCTGAGAAACAGAGAAACAGAGATGAGGGAAATTAAAAGATTAATTCAACCGTTGTTGTAACACTGCACAAAAATATGTGCAGATTCTATAAAAATATTAAGCCTCCTTTCCTTTAGAAAATATTAAGAAATGGTGACTTAGGGATGCACAAAATATGTTCAGATCAATCAATCTCATACACAAAAATGCTTCCAGTGTAGTTGTTTAGGTTTTATAAAAAGTGCTTCCTCACTGGAGAAAATGGTTTTAAACAGATATTTTTCATTAGCATGAAAGATAATGCTAATGTGTAATTTTATTAAAAATAAATTGTACTGAGTCAGTGCTATCCAGCAGAAATTTTGATATTTTCTGATTCAGTGAAAATTCCTGATGGAGGAGTTGAAAAAATAACTTAAGAAGAATCAGACTTTGAGCTTTCCTAGATTTAACTATGGTATAAAAGTACATACGTTGTTTTTTCTTTACTATCCATCCTTTTACTTAAACCTTTTTTTTATAAATGTTTTTTACCAAGCAGTTATTATAACACTCTAATGAATAAGGTTAGACTGGATACTACATCAACAGTTAGCAATGAATTTCAATACATGTTTAATTTCTGATAAAGTTACGTGCTCCTCTGCTTTTCTTTGTAGTGGCAGAACAGGTCAGGGAATCTTGTGATTCCTCAGAGTTTTAATCTGTCCTTGTAACACGTGTATCTAGGGCTAGGTATCTCTGCCAGTGCTTTCTGTAGCAAGGAGACCACATTTAGGTAGAATTCTGATTAAAGCCTTATCTTTCATCACTACACCCTAAGTTTGCTTCAGCTGCTGGTGGTGGCACAATGAACAAAACAGATAGACAAAGCAGAGCAAAGCAAAGCTAAGTAAGATAAAATAAAATAAAATAAAATAAAATAAAATAAAATAAAATAAAATAAAATAAAATAAAATAAAATAAAATAAAATAATACAATACAATAAGGTAAAACAAAACAAAGCAAAATACACTTTATACTGTTTCATTTAAATTCAGTTTTACTTCATGAATTTTCGGTCTCTCGTACGTCGTGATATAATATCCTTAATATCCTTAAATAGATGTTTAGAGGGCTACTCAGACACAGCAATCATAAAACAAAGAGTGTCTTCACAGTATTTTTCTGATTTAAAATTGCATGGTTCAATTCATATTTATCATTTTCAGTTTGGAACTTCTTCACGGTGAGGGTGACCGAGCACTGGAACAGGCTGCCCAGAGAAGTTGTGGAGTCTCCTTCTCTGGAGTCAAAGCCCGCCTGGATGCGTTCCTGTGGGATCTGATCTAGGTGTTCCCACTCTGGCAGGGGGATTGGACTAGATGATCTTTCGAGGTCCCTTCCAACCTCTAACATTCTGTGATTCTGTGATTTCTGAGGTAAAAATCTACTAGCATTTTCTGCCAATACCATACCTAAGAAAATGTCTTATTTGAATATGAAGGATTTATTTGCTGCCATTCTTAAGGAAGTTTCTGGATGTCAAAATGAATTGAGATTAGGAGGGATATTTCAGGTAAGTACCCGTAAGATTTTATTTTTATATAAAATGTCTCAACTTTTTTGATCTGCACAGTTGTCAAGAATCCTGCTGTTTTGTGCTTGGTCAGTAGAGCACACTAACAGCTTCTGCTGTGTTAGTTTTACACTTCATTTTTCAGGTTTGAGACCAAGAAGTATAACATCGTGTGGCAGTGAAGGGAATTGAAAAAGGTAACTTAATGTATTTCCATATTAAAGAGATGCACAAAGGCAAAAGGGGTAATGCTACTCTAGAAAGCAGAGACTTGGGAAAAGGGTCAGGATGGACTAGCAACTGGTATTTGCTCTAGTGAGATGATATAATGAGATGAACTACTGAGTGTCTCCAATACACAAACTGGGTTAAGATGAAGCCAGGATAATACAATAAAATACAATACTTTTTGTGTTTTTCGTTAGTGAGGTACATAGATTCTTTTTAACATTTTAGTTAAAAAGTAATGATGTCCATATTTTTAAAAAGATATTAAAAGTTTGAGGAAAAAAATTAATATTATTGTTCTACAATCTGAGATTTAATACAGCTAATGGGCTTAATTTATCAGTATGAAATTAGAAGATTACTTGTGTGTGGTTAATAAATACTTTCTAAAGATAAAAACAGCAATATGAAGGGATACTACAGTATTTGTTAGTTTAGGGGAAGACAACAAAATGAAATCCTTAATGCTGAAGCCAAATATTTGACTGTTACAAAAAAAGTAGATATCAAGTTTAAACAAAAGAGATATTACCCCCTCAAACAGACTGTTGGACAATGTAGTTGATTTTCCACCTTTTAATGGTTTTAAATCAAGATGAAATGCTTTTCTGCAAGAGGTGCTTTTGGTAAACAGAAGCTTTGCTTCAGTCAAAGACAAGTTATTGGTCTCAAATGAGATTTAATGAGACGAAAGGGATATGCGATACAATGGCAAAATATAGTTCTCTGGCCTTAAATGCCATAAATTTATGAAGACATAAAAATATGTCTTATTTTTTTATGAGATACATTTAGTGTGGATATTTCTGTTGCAGTTCCTGTTTTCATCCTAAATATAACATTTGAATTCTTATAAGTAAATTGACACGGTAGACCAGAGAATTTGAGGGCATGCTATGTGATACTGAAGTATTTTATTTTAGTTCAGTAAACTAGATGGATGGGTTCTTTATACTTTACTTGTTTTATTATCTGCATTTAGTTATACTAATTAAACTTATTTTGAGAAATAAGAGCAAGAATAAAAAAATTATAGTGAAAACTTTAACTGTGGTCAAGCTCACAGGAGTAACACAAGTGTTTACTATTCCAGTTCTAACAGTATTTCTCAGTAATTGTTAATCGATGAGGGTTTTTTTTAATTTTAGAGTTATATATTCTGTGGATGAAGAAGGTCTATACTGTCTTCAGTGATGATACATATTTGAAAATGACCCTTTACTGTATCTAAATTATTATTCCTAATTTTTTAGTCCTCGTCTGCTTTTCCTTCTTCTTTTTCTTTTATATTTTCTTTTGTATGATTCAACTGAACTTTCACATGTTATATGATTTGGTTACTTCAGCCCCTGTACAGCAGGCAAAATATCAATAAATTTCATTTTATCAACTGTTGCTTTTGACATGCTCTTACCTAAATAGCCTTAATACATCCCTGCATATAGCTACAGTGACTACATATTTTTAAATCATAGCTTATAATATTTGTTTCATTAATTCATTTCTTAGTTTATAGATTAGATACTACTATGCCTGAGTAAAGGCTCAAACAGAAAAGATTTAGGAGACAGGCAAGGAAGAAAAGAAATTTAGACATAAGGCTCCTTCAAAAAAAAGTGTGAAAACTGTGAACTGAATAACGCCCCTGACAAACTTTAAGTGGTGAAGGTGAAAGGTGATTTTAAAACCTCTAAGGAGGAAAAGGGGAGTCAGTAATCCTGAGCTGTTCTGCTGAGGTTAAGCCTCCAAAAGAGATGCTGGATGGGCCTATTAGGATATAGATGTTGATGAAATGGTCAGGAAACCCCTGTGGCTCAGAGACTTATTCTAAGAGATTTCATCTCACAGACCCAGGGAAAGAAGATGATGGTGAAATTTGTCCCCAGACGAGTTGACAGGAGAGAGCCTGAGCCTCTTTGGCCAAGTCTCTCAAGATTCAGGAGGTATTTCAGATTGATAAAGAATGTCTCATCATTTTCTCTGCTGGGGCAGTCTACCACATCTGAAACAGATTCAATTTCATGGTATCACAAGCCACGCTGATCTCAATGTACTCTGCCTAGATTTTTGCTTTTTCTCATAACCATATTTCTGTCTGCAGAGAAAATGTCCTGCATTTTTAATGTGGAACTTCTGACCTTCATATGTCTGTTTTCATAGCATGCCCACTGGGGTGAGAGTATCCAAGGCGTGAGAAGTGTCTGCCCTATTGTCTAGTTTGAATGCAGATTACTGTCTACAAGTGACTTGCTATTTTTATGTTGCCCACGTTTTGTCTTGGCTTTCTCTCCCCCAAATCATAATGAATGCTAATGTCTTTGGTTCTTTGCTCATACTCTAGCCACCGTCAATCAAGAATAGAAGTAAAAAAATAGTTAGTAAATACAGTCAAACCATGTCACTCGCTACCGCTTAATCAAGCAAACCAGACTGAGAACAATCTCTTGACCCTCCCTTCCCTGCTGTGACAATGTCACCGTTTCGTTGCCCGTAACAGAACATTTTCCCAAAGAGTAACAGTGCCAGTTCTGGTAACTAACTCATGAAAACACATTCATACTAAATAACTCTGAAGCCAAAGCTCTTTTATTATTTTTTTCTGGTTACTTAGTGAGTAAAAGACAGAAACCCTGTTATAGACACAAAAATTATGTTAGATTAAACTATGTATTCAACAGACCCAAGCAGATGAGCTGCATAGCCACAGAACATCAAGGGGAACTTCAGGAAAGATGGTGTTGTAAAAGACTCTTTTCCAGAGATCTTGCACCTTCTAGAATTATGCAAATATGCCATTTTGGAGTGAAGATGTATGCACCTTGTTTTTTGACTTTCTATGTCCATAAGCCTGATGTCAGAGGAAATTGCTGTCTCTGACTGGGAGACTCTTCATTTACTTAGGGAAACATGAAAAAACGTTCCCTGCAACCTACAAGAAGTCTTTCATCAAAGCTGGGCTCAACAGAAACTTGGTCTTAGAAAATAATCTAAAGGGAAATCTGCAGTTCTCTGCATGAAGTGGTGGCTGCAAAAAGTTAGTAGGTTAGTAAAGATTTTAGAGGAGTTAAAGTACATTCACCTAAAATATCTCCTAAAACCAACAAATTAATTGATGCTGATTCTTTTTGCATACATCTCTGTCTTCCATGTTTCTATGGTAGTACTATCATGTGTAAAACAGCACTACTGTGGATGCCTGAAGTCAAGTAGGCAATGCGTTTTGGAGAAGGCAAGGCTGTAATCCAGCAGGAAAAATAAATAATTGAGGGTTATTTTCATCAGTTAACCCAGTCCATAGCATTTCACTCCACAGATAACGCTGAAACTATCTTCTTCAGAAATTGAATCAGTGTAATGCTGAATCACAGCAATATAAAATTATGCCAAGTGGAAGCAAGCAAAGTGGCAAATAAAAAAACAATCACCTCTAACGGAGAAGAGAAGCTAAAAAACCACAGGAAATCCCTCTTTAGATTCACTCCAATGAAGTTTGTAAGTATTTGAAACTATATATAAGTCATAATATCTACCATTAGCTAGCCAATAATGAAATAGAGAGTGATAAAGACATCAGCAGTATTTCAGTTTTCACTGTAACTATGCTTGGGTTTAACTGAGCACAGTTTAACGCATAAGTCCACTCACAAATGTCAGTCAGAAGCACTATGGAGGAAGAAACCCTGAAATGTCACTGAGAGGGTGAACATTTGTACATTGAATGAGAACAAAAGATTAAGGTGGACAGAAGGATGAAGGTAAACACAGGGAGAAAATACGTGTGCAATAAAAAACAATTTTTTTGTAACAGTTTTTGTATGTTGTTTCAGATTACATTGGGAAATATCAGAATTAGCAGAAATTTTAACTGTACAACCTTTTCTATTTATAAGAATGAAGACATTAAAATCACTGAAGAAAACCTTTTTGTCTTCTTGTTAGGTTAAACAAAGCAATTTATGCTTTACCTTTTTACTTGCATGCTAATTATGAATTTCAGAGGACTTATCTTCAAGTTACTAAAGATAACCAAAGTTACAAACTGCTGGAAAATTTGTTTTCTGCCACAGTATATAGCTTACTTGTACACTTAGAAGGTGTTTGTGTCTTACCTGCTCCCCAGTCCTTGGCTAAGTTTAATTTTTATTTACAAAAGTGTGGAAATTTATTATTTATCAATTTAGTTGTACAAATTATTAAATTATTTATACAGAAACTAGAAATACAATTTACACCTTTGTACCTGAGAGTAGGACTTGGTTTGTTGCGTTTGGATTAATCCAGACATGAAGATGTAAAAAAAGAATCTTTTTCTTCTGTCTCAAATACATGAGCAATTGAATTTTACCTGTAAAACTCATCATGAAGTGCAAATTTAATTTTTTCATTTCTCAGTTATTAGCATACATAAAATTTTGCATTTCTGGACATAAAAATTTATGCCTTAAAAACCTATATATTAATTTAAATATGAATATGTGTACGATAATTCACTAATTAATCAACAGCTCCAGTTTAGAGTACTCATAATTAATTCATAAAATAACAAATTTCATAAGATACCCAGCTGAATACAGTAAAAAAATTAGCTAGCTTCTGGATATCACAATATGGTCACAAATATTCCATAAGTATATTAAAAGATAAAGTAACCTGAATCACAGAATAGATTAAATTGGAAGGCATTTCTAAAGATTATCTAGTCCAACACTCCTACTTGGAACAGGGTCACCCAGAGCAAGCGGATCAGGGTTGTGCTCATTTGTTTTGAATAGCCCTAAGGACAGAATCTCCACAACCAGCCTGGCTAGGTTCCTGTGTATGACTACCCTCACAGAAGAAAAAAAAAAAAAAGGAAAAAAAAAAAAAAGCTTTTTCTAATGTTTAAGTGGAATTTCCTGTGTTTTGGTTCATGCCCACTGCCTCTTGCTCTGTCACTGAACACCACTGAGAAGAGTCTGGCTCCTCCCATCAGATATTTATGCATACATACGTATGCATGTATGTATACATATATTTACACACAAGATCCGCATGAGGTCTCTCCTCCTGGCTGAACAGTCCCAGCTTCTCAGTCTCAGCTCATGCCACAGATGTTCCAACATCTTCATCATCTTCACAGTCCTGGCACTGGACTTGCTCCAGTAAGTCTATTTCTCTCTTTTACTGGGGAGCCCAGCACTGGACACAGCAGTCTGGATGTGCCTCATCAGGACTGAGCAGAGGGGAAGGATAATTTCCCTTGACTGGTTGGTGAAGCTTTTCCTACTGCAGCCCAGGATACTGCTGGCCTTCTTTGTCATGTGGCCACATTGCTAGCTTCTGGTCAGCTTGTTGACTACCAGCATCGTCAGGTTCTTCTCTGCCAAATTGCCTGCCAGCCAGCTGGCCCTAAGTGTGTACTGGTATATGGGGTTACTCCTCCCTAGGTGCAGAACTTTGAATTTACCTTTGTTGAAATCCATGATGTTCCTGTCAGTCCATTTCTCAAGCCCACTGAGGCTCCTCTGCATGGCAGCACAATCATCTGGTGTATCAGTCACTCCTCCCAGTTTTTTATTGTCTGCAAATTTGCTGAGAGTGCACTCTGCCCCATTGTCCAGATCGTTAAAGAGGAAGTTAAATGCCATTGGCACCCATATCAGCCCCTGAGGTACACCACTTGTTGCTGACCTCCAGTTGGACTCTATACCACTGATGATAACCCTTTGAGTACAGCAGTTCAGATCATTTTTTAATCACCTCACTGTCCATTTACTTGTCTATGAGGAAGTTATGGGAGACATTGACAAAGTCTTGCTAAAGTCAAAACAAACATCCACTTCTATCCCCTCATCCACTGAGACAGTCTTTCCCCTTCATAAATCTATGTTGACTACGTACAATCACTTCATATGCGTGGAAATTGTTTCTCGATTAGTTGTTTCACCAGTTTCACAAGGTGCGACTGAACAGCCTGTAGTTCCATGGATCCTCCTTCTTGCCCTTCCTGAAAAGAGAGTGGCCTTTGCTTTATTCCAGTCCTAAGGGACCTCCCTTAGTCACCACGAGCTTTCAAAGATGATCAAGAGTGGCCTTGCAACAGTATCAGTCAGCTCCCTCAGCACTTGTGGGTGTGCCCATTCTGGTCCCATGGACTTGCGTGCGTTCATTTCATTTAAGACGTCCCTAACCTGCAATGAGAACAAGCCTTCATTGCCCCAGACATTTTGGCACTTGTTTCAGGTACCTGTGATTGCTGTAGCAAGTCTTACACCTTTAACATCTGAGACGAAGAAGCCTTCTGCTTCACCAAGAATAACTTTAAACTTTTGGTGTTTAGTTATGAATTGCATTCTATTGCACACAGTGCATATGGCATTAGAAGAAATTTAACAATTTCACTTTTCCATATACGAAGTATTGTAGAACATAGACTTAAATATAGTTGTTTTGAGAGCTGTTCTGTGGAACATATTGATTTTTATGAAACATAAAAACCTAAGTTACAGAATTCATAGAATCATAGAATCATAGAATCATAGAATCATAGAATGGCCTGGGTTAAAAAGGACCATAGTGATCATCTAGTTTCAACCCCCCCACAATATGCAGGGCCACCAACCACTAGACCAGGCTGCTCAGAGTCACATCCAGCCTGGCCTTGAATGCCTCCAGGGTTGGAGCATCCATGACCTCCCTGGGCAACCTGTTCCAGTGTGCCACCACCCTTTGGGTGAAAAACTTTCTCCTAATCTCTAACCTAAACCTCCTCTGTCTTAGTTTAAAACCATTCCCCCTTGTCCTATCACTATCCACCCTCATAAACAGTTGCTCCCCTTCCTGTTTATAGGCTCCCTTCAAGTACTGGAAGGCCGCAAGGAGGTCTCCCCGGAGCCTTCTCTTCTCCAAGCTGAACAAGCCCAGTTCCCTCAACCTTTCCTCATAGGAGAGGTGCTCCAGCCCTCTGATCATCTTAGTGGCCCTCCTCTGCACCCGCTCCAAGAGCTCCACGTCCTTCCCCAGGCCTGGACACAGTACTCCAGATGGGGCCTCACAAGAGCCGAGTAGAGGGGGAGAATCACCTCCATCTCCCTGCTGGCCACCCCTTTCTTAATGCAGCCCAAAACACAGTTGGCTCATGTCCAGCTTCTTGTCCACCAGGATCCCGAAGTCCTTCTCCGCAGGGCTGCTCTCAAAGAGATCTTCCCCCAGTTTGTATAAATACCTGGGGTTGCCCCGACCCAATTGCAGCACCCTGCACTTGGCCTTATTAAACCTCATTAGGTTTACACGGGCCCACTTCTCCAGCCTGTCCAGGTCCCTCTGGATGGCTTTCCTTCCTTCCAGTGTGTCAATGGCACCACTCAGCTTAGTGTCATTCGCAAACTTGCTGAGGGTGCACTCGATGCCATCGTCTATGTCATTGATGAAGACGTTAAAGAGCACCGGTCCCAAGATGGACCCCTGAGGGACACTGCTCCATTCTATATGAAGATAGCTTTCTTTTCATCTAGCAAAATAAAAAAGCTGACCTGTTGAATGAATGAAATGTGTCCAAAGTTGTTGCTTATTTATTCAACTTCTCCAATAAAAGTCACACGTACATTTTGTGTAGTTGATACATATATTGCTGAGTTAACTGCAAGGTGCAATGTTATGATTGCTGCTGTGTTTGGGATATGTTTGTAGTTATGTATCAAACACTTTTAAATGTAATAATTCCAAAATCATGAGTCTCAATTTTATGTCCCCCAGTTTTAGAAGTCTACTATGTAGACATCATCATTTGAATAGTCATTTAGACTCCTTTCAGAGCCCTTAGAAGGAAAGTGTACTTATCGAGAACAATTCATCTTACATATATTAGATGCTTTCGTTAGGATGAGAGGACCCACAGAGAAATTATTAATTTTTATCATCTTAATAAAATTCATAAAATCTCTTTTTTTCTATAAAAAGTGACATTTTTCTGTTATTACAAAAAGATCATCTGGTAATAAGGGAATATGTACCATTAAAAAACAAAGAAGTATAATATTAGGGTGGAATTCTGAGAATAAAACATCAGCAGCAGTATTCTCCCGTCTTTTCTCTTTTTTTTTCCTGTTTAACAAAGCTAATAAGACAAACTGTTATCTCTTCGGGTTTGGTTAGCTTCTGGGTTATTGCTCACAAGCTAATCCTTCTTTGGCTTTTGTCTAGGTTAGCCTAGAAGAATTGGGACAAAACCTGATGGCAATAAAGCAAATTACATGTATTTTAGGTTCCACTCCATTGTTGGAGAAAGAGATTTTGCTGTAAGAAGTGCCCAGGGGTTTTTTACATTTTTTTATTCAGATGAAGGAATTTGCAAATACATGAAGGTGAACAGTCTTGTGTCATGGAAAATGAAAGTAAGATGGAAACTTCAGGAGAAAAAAATAGAAAAGGCTAAGATTATTTTAAGAAGTCTGTTCTACAAACTTTTGAAAGTAAAGGAACAGAAGTCTTTATCTCTTGGACACCTGTGTGAGAAAATGAACATCAGGAACTGACTTATTTCTTAAAATTCTCCCAGTGAAATACAATGATTACTTATAATTATTGGTATAATATATGTGTTTGTATGTATGTACATATTTGACTTTGAAAAGTGTCATCTGTTATACAATATGGTGAAAACTATATATAGTATCCATCAAGTGTCTGTGTGTGGGTGTTCAATATATGTACATACTGTAATAATAATAGGAATTGTAGAGAAGCTATTTTCCCTTTTCACTGTTCTTACATTTTATTTAAGCATAGAGCAATATTTTTATTAATTGTTTAGAAAAGGCTAAGAAACTCAAAGGTGAGAAAATGTAAGTCACAGAAAATCATAGGCAAGCCTACCAGTTGCAATGCTAGTACCCTGATAAGGAGTGAAAGCTATTTCTTCATTATCTTTTCATTATAATGATGAAATTTATGTTTAAGGACTTATCAAATAGCTATAGACCAAGATCCATTGACTGTAGTGGCTGAGTGTAACAGCTGAATAAGTGGCCTGTATCTTTAATTTTGTAACCATTTAAAAAATATTGTTTTACTACTACAAAAAGAGATATTTTAATTTTATATCATTATTTCAATAATGGCATATCAATAAAAAATGAGATGTCTAAAGCCATAAAGATACTCACTTTCATTATAAAATTAATGTAGGAAATGCACTATAAAGCTTGTTGGCCATACTTTCAGCTTGGAAATAAAACAATATTGTTCTGCATTAATTTTCTTTTTACCTGGTTTATTTAATGTATTAAATAAAATTATCTAGTAAAAATATAATATAAATATAATATTTTAAATATTCCATAAATGTTCAAAACTTTAATGGTATCTAAGCACTGATGTTTTTGTGGAATCACTCGTGAAATTGTTGAAACACTCACCCTAACAGAGTTAGTCCACAAATGAAAGCCACAGACTAGATAATTTTAAATCACATGTTCCTTATCAATTTTTCTTAATGGTTCTAAAATGAAAACAAACCTTCTGCCATATCCTTATTTGCTCCTTTCATGTCCTTTCATGACATAACTGTAAATGGGTGTTACTCATTTACACCTGAGATGGATGGACTAATCTTCATTCCAAAATTCAATTTATTGCATTTATTGTAAAAACTGTAGCTAAGTTGATTGCAGAAGTTTGCAATTTGTTTTATAGTTGTATATCTGGCTTGAGTGCAAGCTAAAACTAAGTACAATAAATGTTTATTGGTTTTTTATTTTTTGTGGTTAATTCACTTCTAAAAACCCTAAAAATAACTGACATAGGTGATACTTTTTGAGTCTAAGAAGACAGTGACAAGACATATCCCTTACAAGTCTGGGAGAATTCTACAGATACATATTCCCTTACATTGTTAATACAATGTCAAAGGACCCGCATTCTACTACTAATAAAACATGACAGCAAATAAAACATAAGCTAACAGTCAACAGTTATCAGCAGTTAACTAAATTACCCCTTAGTCTAATCATTATTTAGGTTATAGCATACCTAAAACATAATCTTTGTGAATATACCGTACTAGGTGCTAGAATTCCTCTAAATTCTAAGGAAAACTGCTTTTAGTTAATAACAAAGTCAGTAATCATACAGAAATCTTGCTTTCCACTGGCAGCAAAGGACAAGCTCAATTGTCCTGTTGCTGTTACTCAGTACGAAATCTAAACAGACCATCCTTCATTTATGAGATATTGGCAATACTAATCTGTATCAGAGAGCAATACCAGTGTTTAATGCTCTTTCACAGACAAAATCTGGTTGAATAACGATGAAAACATTTTGGGTTATTTGACTGGATTCCAAATAGGATTCTATCTCTCAGTTTGCCAATATCCCTTCTCTTTATAATTAAAGGATTTTCATTCACACAGTATTTAAGGAAGGTTAGTTCTTCATACTCTTTCACTTTTAATATCTGAGTAGGACTACTTTCTTATGTTTATGTGTTTTCCTTTGTTGACCTTTATTCTGTGATTTTTTTTTTCCAAATCAGTGCAGAAGAAAATCTAAGCCATGTAATTTACATTAGGAATGGTAACCGACAGCAACAACAAGAACCATGTTGATAAAAGAATATATTGAACTTCCCCTTTCACAGGGGTTCCAGACAGAAACACTATTCCATTTTCACAGCATTTTCTAGGAATGCTTTTAGTCATATTTCTAGCTTTACAGAAAATTTACTTCTTGAAGAAGTATTTGTCAAAATGAGGGAGGATTTGAATTACTTATAAGTAACTCAACTCTAAGGATAAACTGAGTTACTTGGTATACATGAAAAATGAATTCTTAATCATGAAGAGCAGTGTGGGAGATATCATGATGGTATTTCTCAGAGACAGACATAAGGAGAAGGGAGTCTGATTGCCAGATGGTAAGACATTAGCATATTCCATTGGCTTTTTATGTCATAATGTGGTTTAACACTGCTCTTAATTCTACTTCCTACAGTTTATTTCATTAGAATCCAATCCCATTGTAAGTGCTGCTCAGTATTATTTCATCTGGGATATCACCTAAGGGTGTCCCAGTAGCAATACTTTTACTAATTCTTTCCTAAAAATAATCTTTCCTGCAGAGTATAAACACAGTGAGGTGTTTGGAAAAGCATAAACGTTTTCCAAACCAACTTAATTTTGTACACTTTGAAACTTAGACTCAGGGTAGATGTTGCCTATGCCTTTTCCCATTTAGGGACGTTTGGGAATGGGTTTTTGACTTTGGATTTTTTTTCTCTGTAATTAATATCCTGCAAATACCTATTAATTACAGATGTTTTGTTTTTCCTAGTGATGAAGATCTGAAAAATTTTCTTTAATTCTGCTCACAAGTCTGAAAAGACTGTGCATATATGGGAACATACATTTTTATGTATATATTTTGTACCACAGACAAATTGCTAGTTTTCTTAATGAACACATTATACACTCAAAGAGTAATTATGTATTTGTCACCATCTTCTTCATTGTCAATCACTGTAAATTGTTCCCTATAGGCCCATTGAGCATGGGCTCTCTGTGAAATGAAGCATTGCAGTCAGGCAGTCTGAAAAAAAATATTACCACCCTAGCAGATGGAACATCAGTAATTTAGTACTAATCAGCTCAACTGGTTTTACAGAGTTTCTGTCTTTAATGTTCTGTGCCTTCATTGTGCGTGATTTACATCTGACTTGAGTGTAACTTCAAAGGCTGGCAGCTATCAGTAGCCAACTGATATTATCTCTCTATCATTAGATCCACCTTGTAAAGCAATCCCAGGATTTGGTGACCAGGAAGACACAGATTTTATAGCACACCTTTAAAATAATTTTCCTTATGTTACACTGAACTGTGATTAGGTAGATAAGGGTAGTTTGCATTGCAGACCACCAAGCAACCGTGCTGTTATCATGTCAATTGCAGGGCTGGGAAGACAGATGAAGACAAATAGTATACTGCTGAGCCACCTTTGTCCAGGCAGAGGTGAATAAAATGTCAAAGCTAGAGTCTTTCCTGGACTACACCAGCTGCTATCTTTTCATCAGAGCATCAAATTACTGCAACCATTTGAATTATGATCAATATCACCGTCTTTTTGTCAAAGCTGTTAAAATTTGCCTTTCATATAAGGCCATAAGGCACTTCAGACTTTAGTTTCTTAAATGATTTTTTTCACTTCGTTTGTACTAAATGTATTATATCAACTGAAGCACTCACCTTTAAAAACCAGGTATACCTGTTAGACTACACTTACCCGTGCATACTGCTGTCATTGTAGTAACTGAGAATGTATTGTCTTCCTGAAAGAAGAACACAGTTTTTTAATTATTCATTCATACTTGCAAATTAAAAACCTGTGGAATTAATAAATCTATGTGTGCATGCACTTATTTATATATATATTTATATATATTTATATATTAGTATACACCACAAAATATATGTAACCCTGTATGTAGATCTGTCTTTAAAAAAGCTTCTGTTTTTAAATTTCATACTGGAAGTTAACAACAGCATCTGAAGAACTTTCAGGTTTTTTAAGTTTTTTTTATAGATATAGGCACAACAATATTACCTACTGAAACATTCTTCCCACTTACATTTTTCTATTTTTAACATTCTAATAAGGCTATTTGCCTTGATACATATTTATAGGAATACAAATATCTTGTAGACATATGGAAGATAAGACTCAGTGTGTTTACAAGTATGGGAGGGACCCGGCATATCTAACTCAGGTACTGGGACCTATGCTTTTAAATAAGAAGTGAAGCAGTTTTGGAGTAATTGTTTAGTTCCCAGTACAGTCAATAGAAAGAGAAAAGACTGTTTGAAGCTCTCCAGGGAGAACCTCTGAGCCCAGACTTAGATGTCTTCAAATGTTAAACGTGAACCTTGTAGAGCTTTGAGTTTGTGTGTGTGTGTGTTTTAACACATATGTGGATAAGGCCAATTTACTTCCATTCAGGCTGACTGAGGCTGAAGCAGTTCTCTGGACAGTAGTGAAACTTAGCTATAGACTATTCATTAGTATGAGAAAGGACATCAATGAGGGGCCACTCTGGCCTTGCCTCATTTACACTGATTAAGTTTTTATTCAATAGAAACTGGTTCAGAAGTTCCCGTTCATGTCAGTCAGACTAAGTTTTGTCATTTAGATAATGATTTTGACTTTCACATATTTGCAGAAAAAAAATGAGAATATTAAACTACATGTGATGGTCTTAAAAATTGTAACTGCTCCCTGGCTACTAGGATTTCCAAAATAGGACTCCAGTTATTTTTTGATATAAGCAGAGAAACTATACAGAACGAAAAATATGAAAAAAAACTAATAAATTGTTTAGATAAATATTTAGAAAATAATTCCAGGAGCACTGGAAATTTAGAAAACAATTTATTATATAATATTTAATAACTTAGAAAATAATAATTTAGAATAATGATAGAATAATAATTTAGAATAATTTAGAAAATGATATCTTTAGAAAATAATTCAGAGCACTGGAACAGACTGCCCAGAGAGGTTGTGGAGTCTCCTTCTCTGGAGACATTCAAAGCCCACCTGGATGCATTCCTGTGCGATGTGATCTAGGTGTTCCTGCTCCAGCAGGGGGATTGGACTAGATGATCTTTCAAGGTCCCTTCCAATCCCTAACATTCTGTGATTCTGTGTGAAGAGTATAATGCTTGCTTATGTAGAAATAAAGAAACTTTTTTCCACAGAATGTGAAAAGGAAGGGTTGAAGCCAAATCAAATACTAAAAGTGTATGCATTGAATATCAACCTTGAAATCCATCTGTCTTATATCCTTTCACTTGCTGTGTTAGAGACAAGATTGCGTTATTGGGAAAGAAACAAAACAACACTAAAAAACCCACATAAGCTTTCCCTGCCCTTTAGGGAGCAATCTGAGTTTTGACTTCTTCATGAAGCAGTTTGTATTCTGATAAATTGAGAAATTAAACAAACGTCTATTCAGTGAAATGTAAATTTGTCAATATGGCATTCGTGCCTCATGGAGGGGAAATACGACTTTGGAAAGCAAATTGCCTGCTGTTAGGTGCCTTCTGAATTGGGGAAGAATATTTTCCATAAGGCTGTTTTTAACAGGCAGAGTGCATGTTGCAGCCATGTGTCAATGAAATTCAGAAGTTAATTAAATCAGTAGTTTTCAAATGTGCATGGTAAGAGCGGTAAGGGTTCTACAAGAAAGGTAGAGGATGGGACAAGCCTTTTGAGAGGTCAACTTCTCCTTTATTGCACCAGTTCCATAGTGGGTAGCAGTTATTTCATCTTTCCTTCTTCCTCAGTAGAACTGCTCTTACCAAATCAGCAAGGTATGAAATCTATAGGAAACACTAAGCTTCAGTGCCACCAAATCCTTCCTTATATTCAGATGATGTTTTCCTTCACAGAGACAATAAAATTCTTTCAGATACTTATTTTAGATAAATGCAGTAATTCAGAAGAAAAAAGAAGGGTAAACAATCATGGGAAATATTTTCAAGTGAGCTACTCTACTAAAGAACTCCTACTTGTTAAAGATATGCACCAAAAAATGGTCCAGATGTGCCTATTCTTTAATTTTTGTGTTTCTGAAACTTCTTATCTGTGAAAGATTCTGATATTAGCAGCTCTAAATCAGAAAGTCCTTCCTGTTCACAAAGTGGGTATGGCAGTGGGGACTTTTCTGCCTTGCTATATTGATATGCATTGTCTGTCATGAGTTTTGGTAAGAGTATTGAAGAATAAAAATGGTAGTTCCTCAGTCAAGCAACGTGTATGTTGTGTCCATACTGTGTATACTTCAGCATCTTTTAAGGTTGGTAGTTGTCTAGTGAAAGTTATAAGAAGAACAAATTTCTGGATTCAGGTTGGTCTCCAGAAAAAAGTAATTAATTCTGTGTATCACAAAGGCACAAAAAAACCCTTTATTGGTCACTTTAGCTGGATGCTAAAATATTGGATTTTACTGTAAGTGCTCTCAAGTAGTTGACATGTCATTCACTTTTCCTACAAGGAGTGAGAAGCTCCTTGTAGATGTAGGTATGAGATTTTTTTCATTGAATTTATTTTCTTATTTCATCATATGAAAATGCTTTTTTTAAAAAATTTGGGATAGATCAGTTATGCTTACAAAAAGTGACAGTGAATGAAGACAGTTTTCAAAACTTGATTGATTTTCTTTTGAAGTAAAGGATAAAACTGTCACATCTGAAAGAAGCTGAGTTAGGTCAAGGGTAAAAAATCTAAAAAAATCTTGCCCATAAAAATGTTCAAATAACACTTATGTTTGCTTTTAATTGTAGAGTTTTTAATCTTTGAAGAGAGACCATGAAGTGGTAGTATATTTACTTGCTAAAAAAAAACCAACTTAGATTTGTTCTTGGCTGTTGATATAAATCGGAGTTTAAATAAAATACATATTTTTAATAGCATAAGTCTATGGTCTCAAGCTAGGAATATAAATTCTTTGAAAGATCAACATTGATTCTGTGTCAGTACTAAGACATTTTGTGCCTGACACAGTCTTGCAACCTTGCTGTCCTGTAATTGATGGCATACGCTGGCCACCATGGTCACCTTTGAGGTCAATGTCTCCTGGTAGCTAAGGTGAGTTAAGAAAACCTACAAAAAGTAATTAGAAAATGTCAAGGGTAAGTGGCCCTGACACACAAATAGTCTGATTCTCCTGCTGTGAAAGATATTGTTGTGGAATCCAATGAGCAGCCTCATTAATGCTGCTAATTATCTCCTGCTGTTTTGAAATGTGCATTAATTTTTTTAAAGTTTGTTTAGCTAGGAATGTGTCAAAAGTCACCAATAGCAAAACAAGGTCACTAAGCAGATGCAGAACCCTATGGTAACACGAAGGCACATACAGACACCATTATGTTCTTCCATTCCCTTTTAGATCCAAGTATAATTGCACCTAAAACAAACGGTGGGCTTTTTATACTGTTTATCTGTTCGGTTTTACTGAAGATGTGGAATATAGGCAATGAAAAATTGTAAATATTTCAGATCTATCTTTATTTCAGTAAGTTGCTTGTGGCTCAGGTGGAGAAAATGCAAACAAGCTTAGAAAAAAAAAAAGTACAGATGTTATGAACTTGATTGTTTAGGATTGATCTCAGTTAAACTAAAAAATACTAAAACATATTCAAAATATGCAACAGCACTTTTTGTCCTGGAAAAGCAATTAAATTCAGAAGAAGAAAGCTTTCCAGTGATAACCAAAAGTTCAATAAGAGTTTACAATTTTGATAACTTTACTTGTTATTTAAGACTTTTTTAAGATGGAAATTTATATATTTATATTAAAAGTGACTTTATTGTAATTCTGCAAAAACTGATAATATCAAAGATATTTATGTAGTCATGAGAGTAATATATCTACATATTGTAGATGAACTGATATCAAAGACATAAAACCAACACAACAAAGTGAGAAGTAGTCATGTTTTCTTACAAATTCACAGGGATTCCCAACATAGTTTGGCAGAGACATGGCTTGTAAGATGCTCTGGAGAGGACTGTGGTTTCTTATATTTTGTGGTAAGGAAATTGATCAGTTCTGCCCACAAGAATATGTCTTTGGGGATTTCTGTTTTAATTTATATACATGGGGCACGGTGTGTCCAAGATACCCTAGAGCCTGAGTTTTTCTTATGTCTTAAACTGTGGAGCTGAGGGGAAGTTCAAAATTTGGCAGATCACATCATTCTATCTAGTAGAGCACATTGACTGTTTAGCAGAATATGGCAAGGCTAGTTTTGAGAAATGAGGGGCCTTGCCTAAAATACACATAGTCTGTGTTCAAGATATACATTATTTACGAACATAAGCAGGAGATTAATTACTTGTTCTCTTACTAATCAGTATTAATCTGGTTGCCATGTTTCAACTTAAGTCCAAAATTTGAAATAGAAGTAGCTTTATTTCATATGTTAAATATATTCTGAAATGTGGAGGCAAAGAAACACCCTTTGAAGAGCTTCAACTATGTGAAAAAAGAATAAGAGGTAAACTTTCTCCCCAACTGGTGAATGAATAAGGAAACAGTACGTTATCTCTCTAAAAGGGGAGATGTTCTCCCTTCCCAGGTGGATTCCAAAGGGCAGTATTATGTCAACAGAGCTCTACCATCAAGATCGGGGCCTTGAGTAGAAAAGGAAATTTTTTTATATCCACCTATCATCTATGCATTATATAGACAAATATGTAGATATGTAGCCAATGATTTCAAGCTTTCTCCAAGATCTACTCTTCATGGTGCATGAGAGAGACTGAAAGATGACAGAAAATGATGGAATTTCCACAAAACATTCTCCCAGCATCCAAGAGTTTCCAATTAAGGAACATATTTAATGAGAAAGAAAAAAAATCTGCTGGTACAACAAACAGAGAGAAGTGATTGCCAAGAACGAATAATGTTGTATCTGAAGCAGCCTTGCTGTTCATTTACTTTGGTAGTGAACAAAGCCTACCAATTATAATCTGTATATGAAAGGAAAAGGTCTAAATGATCCAAAGAATTTGAGGACTGAATATATTTGTAGTAACAGCTGGTTCTCTGTATAGAAATGATGTAGCTGTAATGGTCATTAAACATCAATATCTCCACTTCCATGTCAATCATAATATTTAAGCATTTTCATGCTTAAAATTATGAACACTTTTTCCTGTTACCTTATATTGATAAAGCACATATTGCTTTTTTAAAAAAGGAAATGGAAAATGCCATGGCTTACTGTAATAGTTTGAAAGGATACAAATAAAATTATCTTCTGTTTACTTAGTACAGTATATTATGAAACTTTATAAATTGTGAAATTTAATATATCTGCGTATTTTAAACGTGATGTAAATGCAATTTCAGGTTTATTTAGGCTATATTGGAATGTAATACATGGTAAAATTGGGGTTTTCTTAAGTGTGTGCCCACTTCAAAGAAAAATATCTGCACTGTGGTTTTAAACAAAAAAGAAATCTGACAACTGCCTGGAACATTCAGACACTTTCTGGTAAGATAACCAGAATTTCGAAGTATACCTGACTTTCTGCCAAAGCCCAAGGAGAGAGAAGTGAGTCTACGCTGAATGACAGAATTGACATGAAAAGTTGAGCCAACTGGTTGGGACAAGAGCTACGTATTAACTTTTCCTTTCTATGGTGCTGGTCCTTATTACTTACATTTAGTACGCATGACCAAGAGAAAAGTAAGGTCACTTTCCAAATTAATTTCCCCACATCTTCAATCAGACAGTGTGATACAATATCTTCATCTCATCATCATGATGATGAAACATAAGCAGGTTTACAGTGTTCTCTCATGTCTTTTGGTGAGATGTCCTATAGAAATATAAAGTGTTAATCTTGATGAGAATCATGATAAAATAGTTTGACAAAATAATTTCTGCCAAGTTATGGCTGTTAATATGACTAGAGAAATTAACTATGAACTGTGTTCAGTGAACTTTATAGCACTGCACCTAAAAATTTGCTCACTAGTCAAACACTCAATTCCTACAAATACTGATGTATGGTTGCTTAAAAATGTTACATCATTTTTTTCTTTTTCTTTTTTAATATTTTGCAATGGAAGATATAAAAGTACTTATCTGTCAAGGCTTTTCTTCTTTCCTAATTAACTTATGAAGCAGTGCACTTAAAACAGAACTCTAAGTACTATGAGACACTGTTTTGTACTCTTACCATCAAAAACTTCTCAGTCTCAGACTGAGAAGAGACTCAGACTTTACCTGTTGAGCCCTTTTGTTATTTAGGTTTTTGTTCTGTTTCATAGAATCATAGAATCATAGAACGGTTTGAGTTGGAAGGGACCTTAAAGAACCTTAGTTCCAACTCCCCTGCTATGGGCAGGGACACCTTCCACTAGACCGGGTTGCTCAAAGCCTCATCCAGCCTGGCCTTGAACACCTCCAGGGATGGGGCACCCACAACTTCCTTGGGCAACCTGTTCCAGTGGCTCACCATCCTCACAGTAAAAATTTCTTCCCAATATCTAATCTAAATCTACCCTCTTTCAGTTTAAAACCAATACTGCTTGTCCTGTCACTACCCTCTCTGATAAATAGTGTTTCCCCATCTTTCCTGTAGGCCCCCTTCAGGTACTGGAAGGCTGCTGTTAGGTCTCCCTGGAGCCTTCTCTTCTCCAGGCTTAATATTGATGCTTAACATTTTTGCTTATTTGATTAAGATAAAATAAATAGCTAAGAGTTTCTGATGTGATCCTTTACTAATAGTGTACATTTGTATTATTCTTCACAGTCTTCATATTTAGAATTGTTTTTAAACTCTTCTCTACTTTCTCCTACCCTTTTCTTCCTGATTCCTACAGATTTTCTGGACCTTTATCCTTTAGTAAGTAATTAGGTCAAATTCGTTTTCTGATTTAAAGTTTCAGAGGAAATATAATCCAAAATCAGTATATTCGTGTTCACCTTGAAATCAGCAGTCTAGCCACGTATTGTGGCTGTAAGGACTCACATGGAGGTGACAATAATCTCAAGTCATCCTTCATTATGTCACTAAAGAAAATGCCAACTAATGTTATTAGACATATGGCCGTTGGTGATTTCTGCCATCATTAATGCAGGGATTGTATTTATTTGTGTTCTAAATCTTGAAATTACACATTTAGCTATCCCAAATAACTATGACTTTTCAAAGTTTTTAGTTTCGTTTTCCAGCTTTCTTCCCCTCTGTATATTGTATTTTATGATTTTCACATAAAGAACAAGCTTCTTGAGTCTGTTGATGTCTGTCACTATGATAGTGTCTATACTGTCCAGAAAAAACTGCTGAAAACTTAAGTGAGACCTCTGCACACTAGTGAGAGAGTTTGATGCTAGAATATGTCAGATATCCAGACAGACATTATATCATTATGGTGTTAATTTCTATGTAAGCTGTTTTATTTTCTAGTTTTTCACTGATCTGCTACTTGTCCATTTTTATGTGCGATTTAAATATACTGTATATTCTCAAATACAGCAATATGCTTGATTCAAATGGTCTCTGTATACATTTTGAATAAATATATATATATATATGCAATCATCTCTGTATAGAATTGAGTCAGGCATTTGAATTCTGTTCCTAATTTTGGCTGAGTTTCACTCAACTAGGTCTCTATGTCTGATTTTTCTTGTATTTACAATCCAGTTTAATCAGCCTACTCAGGATTTTCCTTTGAGAATTTGTCTTTAAAACAAAAACAAACTCTTCTTCAACGCAGATGACTTCTATAAATGCAGAGAAGTATGATTCACTTGTTTGTTAAGGTAAGGTGAATGAGAAGTAAACAACATAAAGAGCATTTGGAAGAGGTGAAGAATCATTGTTATCCATTATGGAAGAATTGAACAGTTAGGAAAAGCTGCATCACTTGTTCCTTCTACACCACTGCTCACTCTGTTCATTCTTGCTTGTGGCTTTCCTGGCTTGTCCAGAATTACCTGTTGTTTTCTGAAGAAACATGTTTTCTTTTACAACAGTTTCCCTTTTTTATCCAGGTATTCTGATTAAGATTAGTGGAAAAAACATGGTCCTGAGAGAAAAAATATTACCAGCAACATAATTTCTATACCCCTTTTCCTTAAGTGAGCATTCTTCTGTCAGTAAATCAGTTTCCTAGTCAACATGTCAGTCTGTCTCTCAGTGCCTTAAATGTTTCTGTGGAAATAATCTGTTTGAAAGCACAGTATTAAAATAATTCTAAAAGGATTGAGCTGTTTTGATAAGACTAGAGCACGCAGCTTTAGAGTACATAGCAGCTTTGTCAGTTGTGTTACACCACCCAGGGTACGGTTGAGCAGGGTAAAATTGTCACATGATCCACAATGGTTTCCAGTAGTGATTTAAGATTCTTTTCCAGGAGCTGTGTGCTTCAGAATTGCTGCAAATACAGACTACTGTAGATGGAAGCATGATAAATAGCCTAGTAATTGTATAAAAACATCATGAATCAAAATGCATCTGTCAAAGATTTTCTAGGTGGAACTTGTGGGCAGATCTAAAGCTGGCACTAATCACAGACTCTATTAATTATTGCTAAGGCATTAGAAAGTAATGAGACAAATTTGGGAAGCCAAATACGAGGAAGGAAGAAGAATGAAAAAAAAGATTTTATACCTGTCTTGTCAGTCGACATGTCCTATAAATCTCAAGGATGCAAAGGTATCAAATGGTATAATAAAATTCATCTGGAATTGAAATGAAGATGCAATGGAAAATTGAGTCTGAGAACTTTAAATAAACCCTGTATTTTACAATATCACGTGGTGCCTGAAGATTAATAATGAATGTTTTGCATGTTTACAACATGAAGGTTCTCTAAAAATCAAAATTCTCATGACTGAGGAGTGGCTGTTGCGTATGCAGAGAACATGGCAAGGGACTGTTGCTGCATGCACATTTGTAAAAGTGGATGTGAAATAAAGCCTTGTAAAGGAGATTCTTGGTATGCTGCAGTTCATATACAAAATAATTTTTTTTTGACGGAACTTACAGGAAATCATTACCTTTTTTTTATTAATTTATACATATAGATCTTTTTTTTTGAGTAAAGAAGAAATCTTGTGAGATGAGAGAAAAGGAGGCCAGGAGAACAGAATGAAAAAATGAGAAAACGGAGAGTAAGAGACTCTCAGACAGACAAAACTTTTAGTTGAATTAGTTGTATACATAGCTCACAGTGGTGATATTTGCTGTTCATAATTAGTAATGACTTTATAGTGATAGGGTAACAAGTTTCCAGGATGCATTTATTGTCTTTTTACAACTATCAGAAGTCATGAAAAACCAGGAGAATAATAAAAAACTTCTATGTGATTTCTAAGGTTTTCTGTGTGACATGATATTTGACAAATAACTTTGATGGAGTCCTTTCTAACTGTCAGGTGGTATGCAGTTTGTTTTCAACAGTGTTTTTCTTTAGCCGGCAGTTACACAAAATTACTAAATATTTCAGTCATATAGGCCACGATTTTTAGTAGTAGGCAACACGGTTATGCTATGCTCCTTAAAAAAAAGTAGACACCTCAGAAATGTCTAAATGCTGTGAATGAAAGTTGCTTATGTATCAAGAGCTTTATATTCCTACACTGCTTTGGGAAATTCCTGTCCTTAAATAAATACTCTGATTTTTAAAAAGATGCTAACTAGGTGTTAGCAAGTTTAGAGATGTTAGGTGCTCAGCAAATTAGGAAATCTCATTTTAGCAGTTTCTCTGCGTAGGCAAAGTAGTTCGGTTAAAAGTGACAATTTAAAGTAAATTAACTTTGGTTAATTATATGAGAAAGTGAATCTTTATACCTTGTACCTACTACGAAAGTAAAATTTTAGTTTTATGTCAAGTTGTTAAAAAATATTAATAAAAATTTAGGAAATTTAATACATTATAATTTAGGTGGCATTTTTCTGCTGTTATTATGTAAAAGTGACAATTTCAGTAATGAAACTTGCCTAATTACTTGTTTCGTTAACATGCAAAGAAAAATTATGAGATAACTTTTATGTAAGTTACACTCACATGAAAATTGAGTCTTTCCGGGAAAACTGAACCATTACCTCTTTCAGAAGCATTTTTTGTGCGTGGTCTGTGCCCTTTAAACAACACTTCTCTTCAAGCAAAAGGTGGGATTTGTGGAATGGGATAAATTATGCAATATGAAAGGATGGGACTTTTTCTGACAATTTTGAAGGTCCATTTCAGTAAAGTACATACAAAATTTCTTAGTAAATCAACTGAATACTGTGTTTCTGTATTTTTGAGGGAAAAAAAAATGATAACATAATTTACTTTGGAATTTCTCGAAACACATTCAGAGTTGATAGGGAAGACTCTTTCTGAGTCCCATCATAGAAGCCACATTTGAACCTGAAGCTGTGATTCATATTCTCCTCTGTTGAACTCTTTTAGTCACTAAATGTTTCTGGCAATGTTAACACATTAATTAAAAAGCTCTCATATATTAAGCATGATAAAAACTGGCAGTTTGCAGTTATCAAGGAGACTTCTATGGATCAAAAGTATTATATAGTACCGGAATGTAGAATTCATGGATGGCTAGTGCATGGGACCTCTACAAATGCAGATTTCAATCACTTGGATAACTAAACATGAGATATCAACCTCTCTCATAAAGAACTTATTTCTCAAGTGTTGTAAATCCTTAACAGAGTGACTATTCCCAATTTCTAATTAGTCAGCCTGTTTGGCAGAGATGGGTCAGATGTATCATAGACAACATAGTTATCCAGATGTCATTTCTCCTTGGTCCATTTTGCAGATCAGGGGTATTTTTGCCGTGGTCAGCATGTCGGGTTGCATGCAATCTTGATATTCTGCACTTTGAAGCCAGATAAACTGAAAACACGGCAAGCGTGTTCATTAGTTAAATCTTATAACTGTGGTTTACAACCATGATCCATTATTAAAGGCCTGTTCACAAGAACAACAGATGATTGTTACAAGTCAGAGTGTGTTTTACTCGTTATTTAAAAATGTATGATCCGAAGTTATCACTAATACCTTGAAATCTGGATTATCTAGATATTCATTGGATCCAATGCTTATAACAGTTTAACCATTTTGGTCCAATGATGATCAGATGTTCAGGAAGCTCCCAGACAAAAGTAATGACACTGATACCTCTCTGTTTAAGCTAGTAATATTTGAAAAGAGCTCTTGCTGCTTTCAGATACATATGGAAATATTTGATATTTCCATTTCAAACAGAGTTGTTTGCTGCATATATAATATGCATATTGTTTACACGAATATGACAGAGCCTAAATCTGTCTTACTTTCTGAGTTACTTTATTGCATTTAGTGCTGAGCAATGCCTCAGTTCTAAGGTCATCAGGATACATTTGGGAATGTGTGCCTAAAGAAAGGTCCTGTATCTGTGTGGGAGGATCAGTTTTTTTAAAATACTGTGCTATTCAGCTGAGAAGAATAAAGAACAGAAAAAGGTGAAAAAATTATAGCTGAAAAAAAAAATCAAAATAACTGAGCATGTGTTAAAAGAAAGGTATGTGTAAGAATGGTACGATTCATTCATTATCTAAAATATCAAAATCAAACTCGAAGGTTTAAGTTTCTTCTAGGTAATATATTTAGGGAGGAATTTTTGTGCTTTCCCTGTAGATATTTTTTTATGCTGCTTTCTTTGAAAGTAGCACTTCGCACTGACATTTTAACTGCCACTTGCCTCTCTTCCACAGAACCTTCTGTCCTTCCTGCTTGATGCATGTCTTGCAATCATTGTAAAAATACAAGTTTTACAAAGCTTGTAATTTTTGCTGCAGAAGTCCTTCAAAACTACTGCTAGTTTATTACTAAACTGTTACTTGTAAATTACAGAAGTGATTACAGCCTTACTTTTAACTTAAAAGTGTCACTTTCAGTTTTCGGTATAAATGTCCAATCTCCAACATGTTCTATTTACTTCCAATATGATATATGACTACCTGTGGTTTTGTGTCAGGGTTTTGTTTTCTCATTTTAAAATAATCTGGTTGGTTAGCTTTTTAAATTTACTTTATCATTTTTATTTACATTGAGCAAATAATAACTTGATTTCTTTAAGTGATTATTTTTTATTTCAAGTGATTTTAAGGAAAACTTTTTCCAAATGTTCAGATTTTTTCTCTGTAAAAGTAGACTTTCACCTAAAATGAAGGAGTTTAAAATTAATTAGACTTGTACATTTGCATGTCCTTTTTTCTCATTCTTCTGTACAGTCATGTTCTGGCACCAAAATGCAAAGAATAGACAAAAAATAAAAATCAGAAAATTTATTTACTGGGGAGCTGTTGTGTAGTCTGGATGTCTGGCCAATAGAGACAATATATTTTAAAGCACTGTATCTCTTGATCCACTGCACAAATTCTTCTTAAACAATTGACTGAAGATGTCTGTTTCTTTTTTTTTTTTTTTCCCAACAGATGAAATTCTTATTCTTTGATCATTATGGTAAAGTATCTCCTCTCCAAATTAAATGCATAGTTACTGTTTTGTACCTTCTTCGTCTGGTGTATGAATGCATGTATTTGTTTTTCATGGTGCACTTTTTCCGTTACACTTACAAAGCTTATGTTGCTACTTGGTCTGACCCTACTTCAAAACAAATGATATAGATGGTTGTCATTTCGTGTTGGTCTCACAGTACAAACATCTTTAGATGCTACATAGAGCGAAATTGCTACATATAAAAGAAGTTGCTACATAGAGTAAATTGAGGGGTTTCTGACTAACAAAAGAATGCAGGTACCAGAATATACACTGCTTGTTCAAAACAGCATACAAAAGCAGAACAGGTAAGCTGATAAACATTTTTGTGTTTGGGGCAGGGCTGCTAGAAGAAGAATTGGCTCTGATGCATGTGACTTTTACACAAGAACTTAGTGCATGCAATGCTACCACCAGCTCACTGCGCAGGCAAGATATCCCACATCCTTGCCCCTCCTTACCTAGGGCCTCAAACCTGCATCTCTCAGGAGATCCTCAGTGTACCATGACAGACCAAATCAGAGGTGAAAGTAAATTTTGGCTGGAACTGGAAAGCACTGGACAGTGGCATTTTCCCTCTCGAGTGCCACAGGACTGCAATCAAACCTTGTTGATCATCTTTCTGGCAGCTGACCCCCCTAATCAGAGCCAAAAAATCCCTGTCATTCACCAGAACACGTATCTATTTCCCCATGCCCAGGCAGATAATGCACATTCCTGGAATCCATCTGAAACAGGTGGCTGAAAGTTATACACTTTACACAATCTGAACTGTAGCTGCTTGAGTCCTTTTTTTTTTTTTAAATTTTTTTTTTTATTTGGATCTAACTCATTAACTGATAGGAAGAAGTATTTTAATCATATTGTAAAAAAAAGAAGATAAGTACTGTTCTGAAGTACAATTCTATAACTCTTTGTCTCTGGGGAGCAATTTAAATTTTAACTGCAGCAAAGTGCAAAGCTCCTGTTACTGACTTTCTACTCCTGGACTTCTGTGAGATCAAATAAAAGTAACAGCAGGAAGCTCCAGGTGGCAATAAAATTTAAATGCTCAAAATTTAGGAAATAAGTTCAAGGACTAAGGACTAGTAATTACTATAAAGATGAAGAAGTTAACTATTTTAGAGGTAGTATCACAGTAAGAGAATGAGCTTGCAAAACTTCTAATGAAGAGAGCCAGCATGGATTTGGGCAAAGATGGGCATGGTGCAGGAACATGATGAGACTCTGCAAGTGTTACTCACTCGAAACATAAAGAAAGAGGAAAAGTAGTGACTTTTGTCTGTCCTTCAGTGTTGTCAGTTCTCACTATTTCAAACATGAGTCCCTTGTCCTGAAGTTTGAAGCTCTACAAATTCAGTTCCATCTAGAAGTATCCATAAATCCTGATGGCTATGGTAAAAATAACATAAACATAACCAAAAGGGTAATGTCTCAACATTTAGTAAGACAGGAGAAATAAGCTGGATATTTCAGCTTTAGAAATATTTACATTTTAAAAATATCATTAAATGTTGATCTTATATCTCAGCACTTTCATATTTACATGTAATTTTAAAAAGAAATCTAATCCATTTTGTAACAAACCTTGTAATTTTTTTAAATGTAGTTTTCAGCTGTGAATATACTTGCTCAATTACAAGTTCAAGGAAATTTTCACACCCCTAAAATTGTGTTTAAATACTCAACAACATAGGTGTAACACATCAGCAGAAGATACAAGTTCTGTGTGATGTAAACTTGAAAAAGATGTTAAAAACTTTAAAAGGAAACAGAAAAAAAATAAATCCTGATTTTTATATATATGCAGTCGCAATAATTCTTAAAAATGAAGACTGATATTTTCTCAATATTTTTTAACAGATGCTTTGGTCGTTATTCTAAGAAATTAAACTAACTCAAATGGACTAACAATAGTTTTATTTATTTTATTTTTAAAAGTATAAAATAAACTGAGTGTGGGGAATGGGGGAGAGGGAATGTAGGGTTGGGGGAGGAAGGGTGTAGATCAGCCAAGAGGAAAATCCCAGACTCTTTAGTTTCCCAGTTACACTGAAAATCCTATCAATTGTCCTTTGTGCTTTCCTCATATCTACTTCCAGCAGTAGGCATTAGGCCTTCAAGAAACTTTTATTTGTTCCTCAAAATCATTTGTAGCAACTTTGGGACAATATAAACACAAACATATACATAAACATAAATTTATTAAACCCCAAATACATATATCTATGCTTTGGAAAATAATGAAAATTGTTTTTTCATAAATAATGCCAAATATACCATTGGAAAGAGCTAATGAAAATGCATATTACAGAACATTTTTGGTTTGCAATACTCTTGTTTCAGTTCTAAAATGGAATATTTTATTTGCCTTGTTAAATAGTTGAAATCTGAGTCAAAAGGGTTCATAAAACTTCCATGGTACAATATACCTCTGCGCTTTCATATAGAGTAATATCAAGTCACAGGTATTAATAATAATGCTACAAAAATATTTAGTTCCAGTCAGCAGAATATTTTGTTAAGTTTGGCTGGAAATTGAGCTGGACTCAGGGATTTGCTTTGTCCAAAGAAGTTTATATTTATGTCTTTCTCTGCATATCTGCAATTGTTATTGTGATGTTTGATGAATTTTCATAGACTAACACTGGCTTGGTTGAGTGTGTCGGAGAGGAAGTGACAAGATGTTTTTCCTTGTACCTGATCAATTGAAGCAATTGCCTAAAATTATGCTCAACCAAATGCAATGCAAGCTTCTGTGACTTCGCTAGGTGAGGATGGCTGTATATTCTTTGTTCTTTTCCAGCCCGGTAGAAAAATAATCCCACTGTGAGTATGCCTCTAAAGACACAGTAACTCAAGCACTTCTATTTTTTGTTCTATTTTTTTTATTTTGTTCATTTATTTAATTGTGTGGGTCCAAGCATAGAAGGAGATGAGAAAGTGCTCTCTTGCAGTTATGATTTTCTGGTCCCTGCAGGACCAGCGATGCCCTTTTGAAAGATACAAATTGGCTGCACAGCATTTATTGTCCAGTTGTCATGCGGGTTCACTTCTCAAAACCACAGGACATTTAGTTTCAGAGGCTTTTTCTAATTAATGTCTGCTTTTGTAGAAGGGTGTCAGGCTTTGCTGTATAGCTGAATTCTGCCCAGCTGATTAAAAGGTGGTTTGCATCTAGGATTTTTTTTAGGCAACCATTTGACCAACCATGTAGTGCAGCTAGTGACGTTCAGAGTATCTCACCACAAAGACAGGTTTTATCGGTTAATTTAGTGCCTCTGTTTTGGGTGGGAGCAAAGAGACTACTTTACTTGTCCAGAGACTGCTACCAGGAGGTGAAAAAGCTCGTGCTAATCAGTGGAAAGGTCCCAGAAGACTTCTCAGTCTGGGTGAATAGTGATCTTGAGTTTAACTTAACCTTCTGTGACCAATGCGGTGTGCAGGCCTCAGATTACACGGTGAACACTAATTATTGTCATTACTTTGCTCTCAGTGTTGGTGCACAGGATACGCAGTCGCAAACTCTCAGAAGAAACATGTTAGCCTTTTATTTCAGCACAACATCAAAATACTCAACAAGAAGCACATTTCAGGTGTTTTGGCTTTATAAGTGCTTTAATGCATGCTTTGTATGTAATTTCATAAAGTGAGATTTCCCACACAACGAAGAGTTCAGTTGTGCAGAATCAGCAGTTTTTCTGTGGTTTCTGAAAATTTGGATTTGACTCTGAACACTTTGCTGATTGCAGTACGGGTTTAATTACCAGACTGCTGTCCCCTCCCCAGCCTGGCCACGGCAGCAGCTAGGGCCCAGGCACTGTCCAAGGACATCATCAGTATTTTCTGGGCTGATGGGGAGCTTCCAGCCTTGGGAGAGGAGATTTTGACTGGCATGGTTTGGTTGTGCTTACAGATCTCCTCCAACACAACTCTGTTTCCCAGGCTCCACTTCTGAATTCTTGTCATGGCCCTGATGCTCTGGTACACACAGATTTTTGTAAAATAAAAGAATCATGTTTCTCCTTTGCTTGAATGAGGAATGCCTGTGAACACCACACTGGAATTTGATGTTTTAGAGATTGAGTGACCTGACTGACACAAACGAATATATACCCTATAAATGGACTTGTTCCTAAAGATTGCATAAGATCTGTGTATAAAATGATTGCTTACATTCTTCCTCACAATCTTAAAAGATAAGGAAATACTCTCTTATTAGGGGTGTGATGTTTTTATAGATGATTTTATTAACACAGATACTTCACTGGTGTGAATTCCAACATACAGTATATAGTTGAATATTAGGAGTACATACTAACGAATATTTGTTGCCCCAGAGAAAAATGTGAATTTAATGAAGTACTGGCTAACCTTCTCACTTATTTTCTATATATTTCACACAAACAGTTTTATTCACAATCACGATTTCGTATGATTTGTCAATACTACAAGTGTGTTTCTGTGCACTTTTTTTCAGAAATATTTGTAATGTGAAAGTAAGTTAGGGCTTGATTCATTGCCCTTAGTAGTTAATAAAAGCTCTTGTTGATGTAAGTGAGCATTACACTACAGCCTGAGTAGTCCCCACTGATTTGTCACACTGACATGATGCAGTGAAGAGACCCATATGCCTTCAGGGTCTCCACAGTGATGTAGCAAGAACTGAAAGCACACGATGCAGTAGTTAGGGAATAGTTTTAGTTCTACATGCACTTGACTAGAAAAAAAAAAATCTGGGGAAAGGTCAAAGAAAATTAAAAACATTACCATCATTTTTTTTTTGCCCAAAATATACCAGCTTTATTAAGAACTAAAGGTATTGTAAAGCTTCTGGAGAGTTATACAGTGGAAAAATTTCAAAAATGCAGGTAAAAGTAAGGTGGTATTTCAAGCATTTCTATTGAATGCCCAATTTTAATTTGAAAAATAAATATTTTAGATCAGCCCAAACTGAAATATGCTTAACTAATATATTTAAAGCTTGAGGGAAAGTGGGTAGGAGTCAATGGGTATATAACTACTCACTCAAGCCTTTCCTGATTTCTTTGAATAATTAATACATTGGTAAAAGCTGAAATCCATTTCCTGTTAAATTACAAACAGAAAAATAAATTATTTACTGCTACGGTGCATATCTTGTAATGGTTTCAGCTATACACTAAATAAACACAATATGTACTTGCTGTACTTGCTTTTACCTTATGGTATATATTACTTTATGGTTATGTATATGGTAAGATAAATTACCAACATCACAAGTGTATGCTTATTATTATATTTACTGTTACTCACATACATAATTACTTAAATAAGCAAGTGATTTCTGAGATGTGATTTGAAAAATCTTATCAGTTCAATTATATTTATAGGCTGATAGCTAAAAGAAGTTAACCCAGGGATTCAGAATGTTTTGGTGGGAAGAGAAAAAAAAAACCCAACACAAAATCCCCAGATCTAGATTTTTGTAATTATTATCTTAGCAGCCAAATGTTATATGTAATTTTCTCTGAGCCGTTCAAAGCACATTAGCAGCATTCATGATATAAAAAAGAAAAGCTTAATAAATGTTTATTACACAGAGTAGGCACAAGTGGGTAAAACTGCAAACTGATTAATAATTAAGATAGTTTGCTAAATATGTCTTCTTAATTTAGTCAAGTGGGTTTCACTTTCAAAACATTTACTTTGAGAAAACGAAACTTGAAGTTCAGCGTAAGTGGAAGAGTAAGTCTCCAACTTGTGAATGGCTGCTTGCATGCTGAATAGAGCCACAGATACCAGTTCTTCGATTAGACTAGTGCATCTATTAAGTTACTGGAAACCTGCATTGCCACAAAATTTTATTAAAATTTTCTTTTGTTGAATTTTAGCTTGTATGAAAGCAATAGGTATTTAGCCATGTGATAAACATTATCTGGAAAGTTTTTTCTTTTAAAACAACAGTGGGCATACACAGATTTGATCATGCGCTTCCTAAATTCTCTGAGTGGACCATATAGACATGGAAAAGAAGGGACTGAGGGACTTAATAATGACAGGCTCTGAAATAAAGTGTGATTTGCAGAAAGGTGGAAGAAAGCAATAATTCACTATTTTTTTCTAAAATAAGAAACAGTGGTTACTTAGTGAATTTAGAAGGACATGGTTAAAGCAAACACTTATTTTCCAGAAAGTGTAGACTGGATTACCAAGAGGACTTTGTAGAGTCTAAGTGAATAAATCAAAAGAAGACAGATTCATCATTGCTTATTAAATATAATTCTGAATACAAGAATCTGGAGAGAAAAGAAAGAGAAGGAGAACTCCAAGGGGATGGTCCGTCTGGACATATCTGTCATAACCTTTTCCCTGAGCCATCTATTGACCGTCTTTGAGGAACAGCTAGCATGGCTCCACCAAGGGCTAGTCCTGCCTCACCACATTAGTGGCTTTCTTTGAGTGAGTGTCTTAGGTTAAGAAGAGAGTTAACTTTCCAGGTAGGAAGAGGCTGTATTTTGAATTTATGCTCAGGAGAAAAGCTGATAAGAACCGATGTTTTGTGCTGCTGCCAAGGTTGGCAGACGAGCGAAAAGGCACAGCTGGTTGCTAGCCTAGGATTTGTTCTTCGGTTACTAGATTGAGAAACAGAGTGACCAACAATCTATTCCATAACATACACGTCATGCCCAGTATATAGGTGAGGACCCTTCCAGAGGATTGGCCTTTGCTTCCTGGTTCTGGTGGCTTTCAGTTTCGGTCCTCTTTTCTAGCTCTGCATCACTCTCCCAAGGCTTTCCCCCCCTCCCACTCCGGTCAGCTCTTGGTCTGGCACACTCGGACTGTTATCTCCACTCCGTGAGTGCCTCTGGGAGTGGTGCACCCTCCCATTCCGCCCCCTAGCCTGGGGAAATCGTGAGTGTAGTTCTGTGGATCGTTAGCTGGCAACAGGCTGAGCCTTTGGTCATCAGGTGATGGGGGGCAGTATCACTGTGTATCACTCATTTGTATACTTGTATATAGTATTATTTTCAATAACGGGACTTATAAGAAAGATGGGGATAAATTTTTTAACAGGGCCGGGGTAATGGTTTTAAACTAAAAGAGAAGAGGTTTAGTCTAGATCTAAGGAAAAAATATTTTATGCTTAGGGTGGTAAAACACTGGAACAGGTTGCCCAGGGAGGAGATAGATGCCCTGTCCGTGGAAACATTGAAGGTCAGGTTGAATGGAGCTCTGGGCAACCTGATCTAATGGAAGATGTCCCTGTTTACTGCAAGGGGGTTGGACTAGATCACCTCCAAGGTCCCTTCCAATTCAAACTATTCTATGATTCCATGACCTCCTGTTTTTGTGAAATGAGAGGCTGGAGCTGTGTTGCGTGACCTGTAGACAAACACTAGTAACAGTGAATCCCGAGATTTAAATGAATCAATGGTACCGGAACCACTTTAGAAAAGGCTGGGTGCTACTTGGCATCCTGTGAAGCTATGGGCCTCTAAGCAAGAAAAAATACCTGTGTTTATGGAAGTAATTCCAAGTGAAAAAGGAAGATGTCTGGGATTACAAAATATCTCAGAAATTTTTAATTCACTCATTGCAATTAAAATAAATGTTGACAATTCAGGTTGTAAAAAAGCCACTTTTTAAGTTATTTAATCATGCAAAACATTCTCAAAAAAATTTCTGTGTCTTAATAGATTAGCACAAGTGACCACAACTATGTTTTGAGATGAATTTACTAAACTAGATCTTCAAACTTACTGTGGTATCTTCCCTGATGGTAGTCAATGTGTGTCAGGCACTATTTCAGCGTTCAGAGTACATGTGTAATTTCAGCTGGTTATTCCTTAGCAACTGCACTGTGATGCTCATGTGGGGTGCTGCTGATGAGAACCATAACATATGCTTCACGGAAAAAGCAGGTTGTGTTCTGCTGCTTAAACAGAGAGATACAAGTGAGTATGTTTTATGCTACAATTATATAATACATGCTTTTGATTTATTTTAGTACTGGAGATTTAACCGAAAAGGTTAAGCGTTAATGGTTTCATAAAATACATTCTGAACAGCCACACAGTTCATAATACATACTTTGGGCTTTCAGTGCTGCATTTTTACCCATTTTAAAAAATAATATTTTTTTTATTTCCCATTTATCCCTTTAAGCGTTTCACCGTTTTCTAAGCTGTTAAGTTAGAGCAAGACCTTTAGAAGCATTCTTTGTATGAAAATGAAGCAGAAAAGACATGCAGAAAGCTGCTTGTTTACTTCTGTCCCATTTTTTTCTTATTTTTCTAGTGAGCAAAGGGAAAAGAGGTGCTCATGGTTTACTGCAGTTGGGGAGATCTCACTGGGTCCATACTTCCTTTCTTTCAAATAAGACAACATGATTCCTTTCTTTCTTTCTTTCTTTCTTTCTTTCTTTCTTTCTTTCTTTCTTTCTTTCTTTCTTTCTTTCTTTCTTTCTTTCTTTCTTTCTTTCTTTCTTTCTTTCTTTCTTTCTTTCTTTCTTTCTTTCTTTCTTTCTTTCTTTCTTTCTTTCTTTTTCCCCAAAGAGGAATGACAGTAGAAGTAGAAAGAACAGCTAACAGCAGTACTTGAAGAGTGAAGGAACAAAGGAGTTAGTGAGCTATTGAGGATTTATGACTTGTTCAGCCAGGACTTCTAAAAATCTCAGATCTTATTTGAGCATCAAATGTAATGGTTTCAGGAACTCAGCTTGTTGGGTCCTGAGCCTCTGTGAAAGACATGCTCTTCAGAGACATACTGGAGCTGCTAAGTTATTATTACTACAATCAGAACTTTTGTTTGTATTATTAATTAGTGACTTTTTATAAGGCTTAAATTTTGTTTAGAATTTGTTTACAGAAAGCTAGCAAGCACTCTGTTCTGGTTTAACAATCGTACAAAACAACATTAACAGATACTGAGAGTCTGTTTTTGTACAGCTCTTTGCAGGCAGGAGAAGACCTCTAAAATTATAGTATAGTATGTTAAAGCAAGTCAGAGCAAAAGGAAACTGAACAGAAAAGAGCCCTTGAGTCAACAAGAGGCTTTGGAAGGAGTGCAGAAACTACTGATATTTACTCCAGCCTCCTAACACTTTATCATGGTGCACCTTGTCTTTTGCTTTGTGGGGTGGGCTCTCCTGTCAGATAGTTATGACAGGAAGGATAGGGAGAGGTGGTTTTTTTAACATCATAGGGATTACATAATTCCAAACAGTTTATATAAATCAGGAGATGTAAGTGCCTTAGGATAAACAGGTTCATAAACCAGATTTTGGCTCAAAAGAATATTGTGTGAAGCTGTAATGTATCTTGGTGGCAGTACTGAAGCATCACATCCTGCTGTGGAAAAATACCCAACACAGATCCAGCAATGAACTTCTTCCTTTACCTCCTGCATTTGCAAAGCTTTAAAACAGTGCTATCAGCTGTTTGTAAAAGTGGCTGCAGACTGAGGAATATAGTATTTATCAGAAAGTTAAATGGTTCCCCTTGCAAGCTGACACTCATTCTCTTTAGAGGATCTGTTTGTTTTTATTGTATTTCTGACTTTTTTTGGCGGACATTTTCTTGGTTTTCTGTAATTTAAATGTAACAATAGGCTAGCAAGTGAAGACCTAACTATTAAAATTCATATCGATTTCAAAACATGTAGTATTGTTTCTGGTTTCTTATTACTTATTTCTATCAAATGGTTAGATTTCATAGATTTTGTGCAACCACAGAATATGAATGCTTCTATAGTTTCTAAGAAAACCTTTTTGCAATATTAAATTATTGTGACATAAAATTTACTTCTGCTTTGGGTAATTATTGTCATAGCGGAAGATGTAGCTATAATTGCTTAAAAAGCTAAGGTTTGGATGGAAAAGTGACATCTTTTATTAGTCTAATTTTTATAGCTGGAAATGTTGGAAAAGCTTTCAGGTTAATAAAAATCTTCCTATGTGACTGCATGTCCATTTATTCTAGTATATCACTTAATGTAATGAAAAAGACCAACCTCTCTGTACAGGTCATGTCTACTAGTCTGCTAAGGTGCCTTAGTTATTTTACTTTGCATGCTGTTTTTCACCAAAGGAAACTGAGCTATTACATGGCTGTTGTGGATTAATCAAAGTTTAGCAGTTAGGAAAAAGAGGGTAGGAGCATATAATAATTTTTAACATGTAAGAAAGTTAAACTCTGCTATTTGTCGTATTTCTCAGTGAAATGAAAAAGAATGAAAATTGAATTGACAAGGGTAGTAAATGCTACAAAATTATTTGGGATAATCAAATCTGAACCTGATTCTACAAAGCTGCAGAAGAGTCTAGCCAGAGTGACTGAGTGGTTAAAATGAGAGGTGAAATCAAATGACAGTAAATGCAAAGTAATATACATGAAGGAATAAACATGTATTTCTTTATACATGAAAGAATCACGTATTCAAAAATTAGTTTTCAGGAAAACAATTTTTAGTCACTGTAATCTCTGAAAATGTCATGTCAGTACTCAACAATGGCTGAACATGTACATAAGGATTCTTTCAGGAAAACAATAGTGAATAAATAGAAAACACACTTGTATGTATTGAAACCCAGACCAGGAAATCCCTAAACCTCTTACTGCTGGAAGCTAACAGAAAGAATCTGAATTTTCTGTCTAAATGTAAGGGGATTTTTTTGTTTTCTGAGTATCTTCCATTCATTACTGCAAGAGACAGCGTTTTAGGCTAATGAAGTGTTTGGCCTGTCTCATTGCAGAAATTCTTATGTTGTACAAAACAGTTTCTAATTTTTAAAAGAGGATATTAAAAGAAAAGTCAGACCAGATTCTTACATGATAATAGGTACAGTTCCACTCAAGTCTGTGAAAGCAATATGATTTACATCAGTTGAAAATGTCCCTTACTATATACCTTTTAGCTTGGAGATTATTTCCAGGCATTTTCCAGCTATTGTGCCCTTTTTTTCCTCATTATGAATTCAATTTTGTTTTGTTTTTTTTACTAAGTTAACTCTTCTACTTCTCCTGTGGCTATAGCTGTTCTATTCTCAAACAGCTAAAAACCTCTTTGTTAGTAAACCTTCTGGTAAAGACATCTCAAGCATATCAGAGGAGCACCTCAGACATAAGTTGCTCTTGTTCACAGGCACTGAGGAGAAAATAAAGTACTTAAAGAATTCAAAAGGGCAGTCCTGTCACTGCCAGTCATATTTACAGTTAGCCTACTCTAAGAAGTCACACTGAAATCAGGAGATTTTCTGAATTTAAAAATTGCTATTACTCATGGGCAGTCTAATGTGTCCTTTTTCTCCCCAAATCATAGGATATGTATGTCTGACTATGTGGTTGGGGAGAAGGAATGTATCTGTAACTAAAGTGGGTGTTCAGCAGAGTTTCTTTGACTGCAGCTCATAATTTCCTCACTCGTTCTGTCATCCCAAGCACCAGTCGTGCTGGCAGATTGAAGATTAAACCAAAGAACGGAGTTCTGACTTATGGGATCAGGGAGTGGGAAGCAGACCAGGATGTAGCACAGATATCCTCTATTTTAGATAGCTCAGAAATTACTGGAGAATGTGATCTATCCTATAAATTGTGCTCTTCATGTTATCTCTCCCTTCTGACAGCAGAATTTGCCAAGATGTGAGAGTTGGGCTGCCACGATATACACTCTGCTCTGACTAGTGTTAAGCTTTGCACAGATTTTCCTAAATTATTTAATACATTCTCAGGACACCAGAGTTTATACGTAACTTTATAGTTCTGACTCCTACAGTCTCATAGAAGGAAGCTTCTGGTGACCGAAGTAGTGACATGTACTAACGGAAAGCAAGATTTTCCAGCTTCAATACTACTCTGGGTATAGATAATGTTCAAGATACTCCAGCAGCATATCCTGCTCTTTTCCTCCTCTCCACGTTGTGTTAGCTCTTGTTCGTAATTACTGTTTCTACTGTGCTGGAGCTATCCAGCTCCCTAGGTGATACAGCTAAGTAAAGCAATGGGGCACATTGGGTGGAAGCTAAGATTTAAGTACAGTTAGATTATGTCATGTTTCCACATCTTAGCATGATTCCCTACCTCCTTTCATCCTGTATGTCTTTGGAAGTTACAGTTACTGCATGACTCCTACTGCCTAATAGGACAATATAATTTTCTTTCCCTTTATGAGCTCATGCAGCCATTACTTTCAAACCACTTGCAAATGCATGTGACATGAAAGTGCACAATATTTTCAGGAGTAATTCACTGAATAAACTGATGCTTGCATAGTTTACATGAAACGGATATTCACCAACAGACAGCAGATGTCAAACTTCATAAATATGTTAAAGAGTCAGATTACTGAAATACAGTCACCAGTATATGTGAAGCTGTATGCTCTGTATGTCTTCTGTAAATTGATTTTAAATACTGGTGAAAGACTCATTACTTTTTTTTTTCCATGTCTTTTGTGCACCTCTAATCTGTTTGTCCCTTGGCCTCCACGTCAACACCATCAAAAACATAATTTCTATAATGCCTATACTTTCCCGAGACCCAGGAATCCAGTTATAATAAACACTAACGCAAGTCGGTGACTTCAGGTAGAACCTAGCTTGAAGATTGGTGTGGGATTTAATTTTTACTTTGACTTTGAGCAAACAGTGCAATGGCATAGCATTGTTAGCATTGTCTTTTCCTAATCTACATCAGGCAAATGCTACCACAAGATGCTATTTTGCTCATCAAGGGATAATTATTCAAATCAGAAATTCTGTCTCTTGTGCTCTTAGAATGCCCCAGAGTGGAAATTCCTGATGAGAATTGTACAGATGCTTGATGAGAGGAAAATCAGAAACATACTCTATAGTTTTGGAACTAAGCCAAACTATTTATGTTCTTCTGAACTGGGACTGAGATTGCTGGTGCTGTTGTACAAGTATTCACTCAGAGGGTGGTTTATATATAATATACGGCATAATTTCTAGGCTATTGCTGCCAACTGGGGAGTCTTCCAAAGAATTATATCTCAAATACTGAATTATGTTTGAATGGGATTCATTTCTCTGTTATTTCCCAATACAGCCATATTCCATCTTGCCTTTTTAATTAGTGAATATATTGACTGTATATGTATTATTATAATTGCGTCTGCCAGCCTGCATGCTTTTAATTGTGGATAAATTTATTCCATCATCTCTCCCTAATTGTAGAAGACTGTGTTTATTGCAATTGCTACTGACTGTTGGAAAATGGTCTGCCTACTCCTTAACCTCTTTCATACATATGGTTGTGAGATTGTTTGTTAGGTCATATCCTGCTCTTTCCACCTTGTCTCTGCCTCATATAGATTTTGATCTTTTTGGTAATGTTTGTTTTGTCTGTAACACACTTCAAGAGTTGAGATTTTTTAACTATCAAAATACGAAAGATCCATGGGTAAAGTATTTCGTAATTGTCCATATGTTTAGCTTGGCTTCTGATGAAACATAAAGTATGAAAGACTTTATCAGTAACGGTGCGTTTGTCACATCATCTCACACCACCAAACACTAATAATTTGTATTTTTAATAGTAATTAAAGTCCCTCTACTTTCTAAAAGTGACAATACAATTGAGGGCGCATTTTATGAACAACACTGCTAGAAATGTGGTGAGTATTTCCATTCTTTTTGAAGATGGAAAAACTAAGGAAAACTTGTCTAAAGCTTCATGAGTTAAATGCTATATTTCAAAATGACTAACCAGTATTCATTGGGGTTCTTGCATTGTCCTATACTTCTGTGTACTACTTCTCTACTTTTCAGGTACAGCTTGATTGTAGTTTTGAAACTGTATGTTTCCGAATATTTTCTGAATATTCTGTGCTGCACATTTACATTGCCAGAATGGATCAAAAAGAGGCTTATTACTGTTTTCATACTGAGGTGATATTGTTCAGAGCTAGAAGCTAGCTGAGTGTCTGGTGAAAATGTCAGCATTCCAATTATATTCCTATTATTTCCTATTACATTTCTAAATATCTTTGCTATGAGTTTTCCCAATGTAAAGGGCAAGTTCTCAGTAGGAAAGAATAACACTCTCTTTTTTTGGGGTTTTTAATACTTTAGTTCCTTTGTGCTAAAAACCAAAACCAAGAACAACATAAAAACTCCTCTTCCTCTTTTTCTGTCACCATCATTCATGGCATTGAATGCGGCAATTTGAAAAAGTTATTGCCTCCGTACGGATCCAAATGGTAACAGGCCAATGGTGCAATCAGTGTCTAATCTTTATTTCTCAATATAATGAGCTCTTTATTGCCTTGGTATGAACAATTCAAGCACAGTCATTTTATGTTTCATAGTCGTTCATAATTTAGCATTATTAACTTTGTGTTAACAAGTTTCAGCTCCAACTGGGTTATACCTACTTGTGTAGTTGTAGGATTGAGTAAAAGTTAGGTAAAATCTCACTCTTGTTTCACCACCCGACCTTCCTGGAGTAAGTGAGAGAGTAGGGTTATCAGATAAGTAATCTGTTGTTTTGTCACACTTGAACATATCTTTTTTATCCTTTAAAGGTTGTGAAAAATGAAGCAGGAGCCAGAGTCTGAAGGAGACCCTGCACAAATATGCATAAGGCTTTAAAAATTGGAAAAGAAGGTGAAGACGAGGGTGGCAGGGCTTTACTTTGATCTTGAAAATTTTGACCTTAGTGGATAACTCATACAAATTAAAAATTAAAATAAAAAAGATATTTGCTTTTCAGTACATCTTTTTGTCTTTGAAATGGTTGGATGTTTTGGAAAAATAACAACCCTCTTCTATTGTCTAAAAATATTTGTTTTTAAAATACCACTTTTACTGTTAATCAAAACTATCTTTTTATCTGAAATAAATATTAAAAAACGCATCATTATTTTTAATTACATTTTAGCATTTTAAAATTGAAATACTCTCAGAAAGTTGTAGAAAGATTTATTTGAGGGATTATGTGATTTCTTTCTGTTCATGAGGAATTTCAGTAGTTAGAAATGGAAGCAAGTCCAAAATTTTTAATCTGTAGTTGTAACGAAGAATTGAAATGTTAATTCATAAAAAAAACCCAACATAGATAGAGCTTGACATGTAAAATAGAAATCGCCACCAAGGATTTTCTTTTCCATTATTCTTAGTCTTCCATAAATATAGATGGAATAGCCAAGCATATAAGACAAGCAGAAACTGTTTTCTAGCATTTTAGCTGTTTCTTATCAAACCTCAATTTTTGTTTCTGTGAGGCCAGCATCTTCAGGGTGATATGACAGATGTATGGCTGCTCCTGTAATTTCCATTTTGTGGGTGCATGTGTGTGGAATAGGTGAGGTTTAGGCTAGATATTAGAAAAAATTTCTTCAAGGAAATTGGTATTCCAAAGGTATTGGAACAGGGTGCCCAGGGAAGTGGTGGAGTCACCATCCCTGGAGGTATTCAAGAAACGTGTAGATGTGGTACTTAGGGAACATGGTTTAGTGAGTTAGGTGGTGTGGGTTGATGGTTGGACTTGATGATCCTTGAGGTTTTTTCCAACCTTAATGATTCTATGTCTCACAGAGAGGAGTAAACAGATTGCTGTATTTTCTAAATTAACTTTACAGGGTGAATTTGTCTTAGGTAAAGGTGGATTTTCTACAGGAACAGGCTTTTTTTGTATAAAGATGCCAGATTTAATACAGCTTCTTTTTAAAGCAGTACAATACTTTAGAGAATGAGAGAATTTCTACATGACGTTTTATGTGACTTAATCTTTTCAGTAGATCCTTCTCAGTTCTTTGCAGAATGATGAATTTGGACTGTCAGTTATTTGTATTTTTCTCTCATCTTTCTTTGTCATCTGGAATGCCTTCTGCATTGTTTGGACCTCCAAATTTGGTGGAGGGTTTCTTAACTAACTCAAATATACTTTTTTTTTCCTTAAAATAACAATTTTGAGTTAGTCACTCAAGTGGCTCACAAATAAGTAAACAAGACAAAGCATTTTAGTGTATTTTTAAAATGCTGAATTTATTCAGAGAGAAATCTACTGTGTCAGATCCCAGTTAGAAGGAGGAACCCTTCAGAAGATGTACTGATCTACAGGAAACAAAATAAGGTACTCTGTGTAGGATGTGCACCTTAAAAAAAAAAAAAAAAGAAAAAAAAGCACTATTTGACAAGTGTCACCTCATCAGTCTCATAGAACTGATGTGTTTACACTGAGGAAATACTACTTATGAGCACAGTTTTAGGGCTCATCCACAGATCTCTTTGAACATGGCAGTCAAAGTTTCGTAGAATATAGTCCAGTGATTTGTATTTTGCCCATGAAACTGCAACTAGGAATGAAAGTATACTCTGTTGTTCTTCATACAACCTTAAAGAATTTTTTAAAAACTATTTTCAAAGTGATCAAGAAAAGGATTATGGTACTTAATGAGGGCAAACATTCCCCTGAACTTCCAGGGCTGTCTGTATACTTAAATGTATACTATAACAATGTTGTTCCTTTGCCCCTCTTTGGTGAGTTTTGTTTTTTCTAGCCTGACTGGCACTTCCCTACACTTTACTGGTGCTGTGGTAAATCTGCAGCAGAACTTTAAGAGCACTTAATTTGCTAAAGATCTCCCTCGTAGGAGTTTGAATTCAAATTACTTTTTTGGATCAGCCTTAGTCTTAAAAACATATTTCTTCAAGTGCAAGCAGAATTGAGCTTTTGTTTATCTCCATGTGCTGCAGTCCTCATCAGCAGACAAAAAGCCTTTTTGGTGATGAAGAAAAATAGAAGACTAGGCCAAAAAACTTTTCTGTATTAAGGTATTTTCACCATCTTAACAATTCTGTTCATGAGGAGCTATTTCAAGAAGATTTTAACATTTCTTAGAAGACAACATTATCTCAGAGTGCTTCACATTTCCTATAAAAGTTTCTCATGCAGCTGTACTGTACCTTGCTGTCATCACCCCAAAGGGCAAGTGAGCCTCGCAATAAAAAAATCACGTAATTCTGAAGCATCTTTCTGGGGATCTTCTCTCAATTGGCTGTTGTCTCCTAGTGACCTTCTCAAGTCCTGGGAGATTCTGGGCCTCTTGAGATGCCTGTCATTAACTTTGAAAAGCTTTTCCTTGTTTTTTTACACTTTTAAAAGAAAGGAGAAGGAAGCTGTCTTTAGGGAAAGGGTAAATAACAAAGGATTGTCATCAGCACAAAGGATTGTTGTCAGGTCTTTCCTCTTGTTCCTTGTAACAGCAGAGATTTGCTAATTCTTCCTGTGCTTTCTTAACTACAAAGAATGCAGCCTCCTTACTCAGAGCTCACTCTATGACTTTATTCTGGTGCTTTGATTTCTTAATGGAATTTCTTGTAAATCTGGACTCATTTGCTGAAGTAATATCTTCATGATATGAATGTTCTGCATTACACTCAGCTATCTTTGCATGTGATTGTTAGTATCTATTTGCTTCTCAAAAATTTGTACATCTTTACAAAGTAAAGCAAATCCTTAGATTTTTCAAAGTAAAGCAAATCCTTAGATTTTTCATGTGTTCTGTCTTTGAAGCTGACTGCAATTAAAATGAAAAAGGAAAATCTGAAAGAGGGAAATTGAAGTGCCCTTCATCCCTATAACTCAACCCCTTTTCTTCTAGAAAAATAAGGGGGCTTGAGAGATCCTCCTTTGTTTGAATTAACTGGAAAAAATTGAAAAAAAAAATCTGTCTTAACCTTTCTAGTGGGTTGTACACATTGCCCAACACATTACTTTTCTCACAGGTATAGGCAAGAAGGCTGAAAGCTGCTTTCTTTTTGCTGCTCTGGCCCACTCCAAACCGATACCACATTATAGGCCAGGCCTGACCTTGTCTGATTAGGAGGCATTGTTCCTGGGTTTACAGTCTAAGCTGGTTAATTCATTCTTGGTTTATCTATTATGGTCTTGATACTTTAAGGATTTAAACTGTAACCTATTTTATACTCTGCATTTACCCAAGGATTTGTTAATCTGAAAAAAAAAAGGAGTTTACAGACAGACCTGGATTAACCAGGTCATAAAGGATGTAGTTTGGTGGTGTCCTCTTTCTTACTGGCATTATTTAAATAGCTGTTCTCTCTCACTGCGCTTTCTCTGGGGTGGCTGATAAGACCACAGCTGTAGTAAATGTTTCTCCCTGTCTCAGACATCTCTCACAGCACAATCAAAACATTTCATGGTGTGTTAACTCAGACAATGTTCGGTTATTAGTGTGAAAAGGAGAAAGGATTCACAAATCTGAAATGGTTTCTATGTGTAACAGAAGAATGGTGGAGACCAAAACCTTCTGCCTGACACAGTTCCTTTCACTGTGTCCTCTGAATATTTCTGTTTTGGATCTAGGGTCTTTCTGTGTTAGTTTGCTTGCTTCTTTCCCGCCTAAATAGCTATTTGTCTTCTTAGTGTTTTAAAAACAATTAAATCTGAGCTATTTTTTTGGTGGTTTTCATCACTGAAGTCAACACTGTAACATAATAGTGGTGCTTAAAGAGTATGTAAATAGCACAATTGGATCTGTGTTGAGCTGTATGATGGGAAAAAGCGTCTCTAAAGAAGACCATAGCTGTGTGAAGTTTAGTGAAAACAAAAGCATAGTGAGTTCATAAATTGCCTCTCTTGGAGGCCACAATAATGACCGACAAGACTCAAGGGATCAGCCCTTCAGATCTATGCTAGCGAGGTTAATGACAATTATAAAGCATGTACCATTTCCATCAGTGGGGTGGTCCCCAGCACTGTATTAGTGGCTAAGACCAAAAGTTGAAAGAGAGGCCAACATTTATCTTGTAAAGCTAATGGGAAAATGATTGTTCCTTCCCAGAGTGATGGTTTAACAGATAACCATGAAAAACAGTCCTTGTGAGGACTGTGTCTTTAAAGTCTAGAAAGTCTGGAATACTTTAAATCTGCAAGCCAACTTAAAACATACTACTTAACTGTATGGAAAAGCCCTAAGTGTGCAAATACATATATTTTAATATTCAGATCATTTTTTCCATTTTTACTTTAATCTATATGAAAGAGATATACAGTATGCAATACACATAGCATGCAGCATGCAAGGAAAGAGTGCATGTGTATTTGTCCTCTCTAACACCACAAGTGTATGCATTTCCTATACCTGTGCCCTGTCAGGTCGGGTAGGTTGCTCTGTGCTATTATGAGGGTATAAACTGTGGAAGTATTTTTTTTCCAACCATAAAAAAGTTACAAAATAAAAAGGAACAATAGAAGCTTAGAAACAATTATTTTCAGATAACAATGGTACTCACTGTATTCTCAAAAAACCTGCCTCACAGAGGAGAAAAAAAGAGAATGATGGAGATAAAACCGCAGCACAGAAGAGTATCTGAAATGAAACAGAGAAATGAGACCTCTAATATCTGGCTTTAAACTAGTCACCATGGAAGTCAACATCAGTACCTAAAGGGAATTTGAATTCACGTTAGCAGTGTAGATCTTCTCTGTCTGTGGACATAGTTTGTGTTTTCTGTAGATCTATGCATTTTTTTTTTTACTGTGAGCTGATGACAGAAATAGCCAATCAATAAAGAATTTGATTTAATATACCATTTTAACAGTTAAAATTGACAAAAGATAAATGAAACCAATTTACTACATATTGGATTAATTCAGCCTAGTTAACAATCAGTGTTCAGAGTCTTGAAGTGTTATTTCATAATTTAAGAAAACAGGGTCATAAGAGACCTTCTTGGTCATCATTTTTACTCCCAGTTATTGCTGTCATTCACTCTCACACTTTTAGAAAGTAAACTGACAAATTATGTTATTTTGCCTACTGCTTCTTCATATAGAGTGATATTCCTGTTCTTTACCAAGCTTATGACTAGAAAACTCCAAATATTCAGCCTGAGTGCATTTAGATTCACTTCGTAACAGTGTGTTCTTATCCTTCTGTTGGTGACTTTCCTATTTTGGTGTTTAGTGCACTTGCAGAAATCCACTATTACTGTCAGCCCTTGTTTAGCTGGGACATACCTGTTCTTTTGGCATGTTTAGGGGCTTCAACATTTCACAGGCATCAGTGCCACAGATGTGCAATCAGTGCTATTTCCTTCCTGCTCAGTGTGTCTGACCGGAAAGTCGAAGGAGATGTTGGCCTTCAATGTTTTGTGTTACAAGTGGCAAAGAAATCGTATGAGAGAGAAGGGCCTTGCAGGCTGGATAGTCCTTGTAACCCAAAAGATCCCCAATTCTGGCCTGTGCAAGTCACCTTGGAGCCCAGCTGGAGCATGTGAGATCAGTCTTTCACGTCATGAGAGTGTTTCATCATTCTATTGATGTTTATTTGTTACTTGAGAAATTCGGTTGAACAATTTACAACAGCAATGAGAGTTGCATACAAAAATATATTATCAACTTAGTATGAATTTATTGTATTGATTCTTTCTACTAATAGCACTTATGAAGTAAGGCGTTGTGAAGAGCATAAAAAAAACCACGAGTGCTTTAAAGAGCAAGTGGCCATTTGTTTAAATGCTTCATTTACAGTCAATAGTTACGTTCTATTGCAAATGTCACTTTGCTGAAGGGATTCGATTAGGTTCATTTTTTCTGTAAGGCTCAACTGCTGCAATTTTATTCACTATTCCATACCCAAACTGAATACCTTTTACTGCGTACGTGGCCAAAAGACTGGTAAATGTATGTTTTAATATAAGAAAGTTTGAGGTACTTGCATTTGCTCCTAAGTCTTTAATTTTCTGAAAATCACAGTGGTAAGATGAAAGAGCACAAAAGAATCCACACAGTTTTATGAGCAACAAACTGTGTGGAGAACAAAATCTACCTTGAAAAATTGTTCCTGGTAAGTTGTCACTGTCCTTTAACCTAAGTAAAAAAGAACATCCCTATAAGATAACTATGTCATTTTTAAAATGGCATTTTTTCCTCTGACACTTTGACATGTTAGTGCTGTATTTCTTCCTTTACCCTTTAAGTGCCCTTAGCTTAATTTAACCTTGAAAGTAGTATTGGCATAGCAACTGTTTTAAAGAAAACATCAAAGTTTCCAGTCTTTCTGCAGTTTAAAGGTTAATTATGCACACTGCCAATTTCTGCAAGCCACCAGACTTTGTACACTCTTCTAGTATAAAGCTGAAAAGTGCTGTTGGATGAATATACACATTTTAAAATAAAACTTGTGAAGTCCCCCTTTTCCATTCAAACAGCCTGAACTGTCAGTTTAGCTAACCTTTGTTTGCCTGTCACTGTGTTCCCATGATTAAATGTGAATATTATAATCATTAACCGTACTGGGGGTTCACTGTGGGTGGAATTTTGATGGGTGGATGACATTCTGTTTATACTATGAAGTCAAAATCAGACTTCATCTCTTCCAGCTCAACACCCGGAGGTCTCTAGGTTAGCTACCAAGGCCTATCCGCATTCGTGTCACCTGACTTTAATATTAAATACTGCATCCATGGCAGATTGGAAGGTATTTCACTATACTCTTTAATCTCTGTCTTTCCTTTTAACTGGAATAATCTACTGGACATAAATGAACTTGATTTGACCTAGAGATGAACTGGTAAAAAAATAAAAAGAATAATAATAAAGGGGGAGATAGAGAGAAAGAAAGAAGACTAAAATCTCATTTAATGTACAGAAAAATAGAATTTGTATAGACCTTCAGTTATAATATTTTCTCTGTTTCTTTTTCCTGTAGATTAACAAATGCATTAAATTTTAATTTGTCTTTTGAGATCAGTTCTTACACCTCTTTTTTTTTAATAATCCTATTGATGGCATAAGAAAATAATGAGGTTTTGCAAGTTCTGTTAGCATAAAAGCTTGTTCTTCAGAGCATAAACCTGTTTCTGAAGAGTTACAATTACACTTCATTAATGTTAGTTTATGTTCAAATACATAGAGTAGTCCTCATATTTGAATTAGTATCTCGATGAAAAAAGACTGAAATCCCTTCTAGACATTGATAGAAAAAAATAAGTCATACTAATGACTTGTTTTATACACCTGTTTATTATATGATGTGACATTAATTTAGTAAAGCAACAGCATATATTATGTTCACCTTTAAATATTTTATTTATGATGATGTTTAGTTAGCCAGTAGATGTTTCACAGGAAATTGTTAAAATGTAACTGCCTGTAAGTGATCACTCAACTCTCTTAAGCTTTATGAGATCCACTAGTTTAATAGATTAACATTAACAGAAAAAATATTCATATTAAAAAACATATTTATTGGGCAGTTCCTTGAGCTTATTGCTAGCTCATATCATCTTTTTCTCATTTCCTGTCAGGCTTTGCCATGGGAATTCACACATTTCTGAGTAACACTGAAGTGTGCACCTGGCTCTCAAGGGCTTTCACATGTATGCCACAACCTGAGTTTTGTAAGTTTCAGTGTGAAAAACATTAAAGTGAATTGAATTTGGAATAAAATTTTGGCAGGTCTAACAGGTATAGCTCAAATGACATTTGGCTTTTTCTGTCTTTAACCAGTGATCTTTAGATGGCTAAAGGGCTTGTTCATCAGCACTTGAACCTCTGATGAACTCTGATCTTGCCTTTAGCTATGCAGACTCACTGTCTCATCACCCTTAAATTCACCGGCTCAGTCAGAAGGGGGCTATGAAGAAATAATTTCTAAGATCCTTTGCTGCTGTTTTCCAACAACTTTATGTGAACTAATGATATTCCATAACATTATTCAGCTAAGTGTGTGAGAGAAATAAATAATCTTAGAAAGACTAAAAAAACAAATTCCAGATTGTCCTTTTTTTTCTTCAGATAAAATGTTTATTTCTATATGCTTTCAAATATATGTGATTCCTTCCATGCTTTCTCACACTTGAAACATTGTCTGCATTGCTCGTCACTCTATCTACCCTTCTCAAATACACTTTGAAAATGCACTTCTATCTCGATTTTTGAATAAAATTATCCTACGCATAACAAAGCACATCTTCTTCCACAGACATTTTACCCTTTTGAGGGGCATCTCAGAATATCCTGTATTTGCAATCATATCAGTATAGAAGGTACAATTCCTTTGTGTAGCATCATATAAAATCTGAAGACATAGTTGTACAAACCCAGTGTGGAGAAATAAATAACTTAAATGGAGTAGTACCTTTTTGTATGTATGTGTTGTGCACATGTGTATGCATTACTTCTACAATATGATTGTAAGATACTATTAGCAAATGCATCCTTTCCAACCCTAGCCATTCTATGATTCTATCATTCTATATGACATTTTGTTACCTAAAAACCTGAGCTGTCCCACACTACAGCAAGGAAAGCCTGTTTTCTTAGAAGCTTGCATAATATAGGAAGGATATTCTTCAAAACAGTGAATAATATAAATCTAACCTAAATAATTCATGATGACTATTAAACATTTTTATGAGGATGCATTACAATAAGTCTGTATATTTGCATATATCTCAAAGCAGAATGTTTCTAATGGAGGTGTCATCTAAAGGAAAAATAGAAGAAACCTAGTCAACATTTTCCATTCAATTAAATGTAGTGTTGTAATTATTTCTTCCATTAATTGGACATAATTTGAAATATAGTGATTTCAAATGGATATAATGGTTGTAAAATGTTGACGGTTGGAGAATATCTCATTGATATAAAAAAGATTAAGGTAACAGCTTGGAGGCTGTTAAGCTATTAATGATAATGAGTATAAGAAATGTGTAACTAGGAAAGGTGAAATACCATTTAGCTGTCTTTACAATGGGTTTCCATAAAGCAGATTGAAGGTAAAAAGGTTGCATTGAATTCAACTGCATAAATTTAGTATTAGGGTTAGGTACAGCTCGGTTGGTATTTAATTATTTAAAAGTTTCATATAAATAATTATAGTTGAAATTGGAAACATGCACACATGGGAACCAGGTTATGAATATATTTAGCATACCAGAACATAGTTTTAACCTAGCCATTACAGGGTAAGCTCTTTCCTTTTTTCCCTTCCCCCTGCCCCTTCTCCCTGCAGTCTTTTCAATGCATTGATTCTGAAAGAAACTTAAAATGACAATATGAATTGCTTTTCATGATAGTACTTGAAGCCTGATCCCACTTCAATAAAAGCCAATGAAAAAGATCCTGCTGACCTCACTTAACTAACATTAGACACAAACTCTTAAAGGAATTCAAGAAGTTCTGCAGACTTCAAACCTGCTAAAAGACCAGATTATTGGTCAACATGATGAACCCATGTATCTCTGTGACCTTTTTTTATTTTGAAATTTTCATTCTCTGACTACCCGCATTGTCACAGCACAATGAAACTGCAGCACAATACTACAGCATATTATGCTCCTGCTGTAAAATATACATCCAATTATCTTCAGTTGCACATGCATGCATTGAAATTGTAAGAGCTCCAAGTGCAGCTGATAGCTAGTCTGTTTTATGGAGTAAAATAGATGCTTAAAAGAATGGATACATTGAATATATTAAGATATTACAGAATAACATTTTTTTTGAGTAATACGTCTCTTCTGCACTTGTCATAATAAATACTTGACCATGTGATGAGAGTCTATTTGGACCCTTACTTAAACCTCAATGTAAGAAGTATACACAAAGACTAGCCTTACTGTATTTCTCACAGAAAGAGCCAGAGCAGTCCAAATTGAAACTCATTCTCAGTAAATGAAATTCAGTGCTTCTACTTAGAACAGGCGTTCATAATTGGTCAATCTGTTGCAGAAGAGAAAGCAAAACCTCACCATTCAAATATAAGGCTAAAACCTTTTCCTTGCACATAGACTTAGTGAGAACTCTATATTGAATATATGAAAACTGGATTTGTAGACTCACTCTAGACCATTTTTAAAATAAGTTATAAAAACTTGCATAATTCATCTGTTGCCTACACTATTTATGAAGAGAGAACACAAGTCTGTTGTGTTACCTATCTGTACTTTTGTAAGAATAAATTCTTGAAATTAAACAGAAAAAAAATTGCCTGCCATTGCAGGTAAATTACAGCAGTGAAAATCTTAAGATTGTCAGATTTGTCGTTAGTTGGTAACACATTCTACAACTTGATGCAAACATTAGGTATTAGCCTATTCCTGAGTTGCATTTCTTGTTGAAGGTTATTCTGTCAAGAGGTGAACTGAGTGTTTTCCTTGTGGAGGTATTATTTGGCTGTTCTCTTGCCTCTAGAGAGAAGCAATTTATTTATTTACTGGCAAAATTCACTGTATTTGAAACTATATTAGACTGACGAGAGTAGTTTTCTTTGCTTGATGAGAAGCTTTGAACAAATTGGCTTCAGCCTGGCTTCCAATAATACATAATTTTCATGCTGCCAACAAGAGATCACTATGAAGCCAAGAATCAGTTGTTTGAATTGGTAAGATAGCCCTCCTAAAAAATAGACACATCAAACAAATGTAAAGAGAGAACAGGAAAGCTAGCAGATGATATGGAACAACATGATGCTGTTGAGACAAAAGAAACAAAAGCAAAGAAAAAAAAAGGTTAAATAGATTAAGGAGAAATTAAAAAAAAAGTATCACAGCTGTATAATTTCATTTGTATTTGTTGAATAGTTAAACTTTATTTTATTGATCTTTCTATTGTGCAAGTGCTTGTCTCTCTGTGCGTTGTTTCCATTTTTTCCTATAAAAACAAACCTTGCTTTATTCCAAATTAAGAAAAAAGAAAGGTTGAATCTGTTTTCACAGTCACAAGTATTTCAGTGTGGTTACTGTTTACCATCCTTCTGAACTCAAACAGTTCCAGAGTCAGCAGTAGAAATTATACTAAGGGGCTGGTGCATAGGTATACACTTCACACAATGTCATTATGCTACAGGGACTGCCACTGACAGTACAGAGTCCAGCATGCGTCAAGCCTGCATTTACACTGTTTTGGAGCACCTCTCACCTTCCCTGACTCCACCGCTATGAAGACAACATTTTCCATCAGGTGACTAAGTTAGAAAACGAAAAACAGTACTTGAACAGTGCAGTAAGTTTTGACTTGTCTGTGTGAACTGTGTTGGCTCCAATTCTATCATCTGTATGGGACTAAAAGCCAATAGGTCATTTCTAGAAATGGAAGAGGTTTGGTTTTTTTTCCGTTCATTATTTTGGGCCATCTTAGGATAATCTGCTCACACTTTTGAAAAATTTAGGATTGAGGTGAACATCCTGTGAAGGTATTAGCAGAAGTGAGGTGATAAACATAAATAGGTAATGAGCACAGATAATTTTCTGTTTTGCATATAGGAAGAATAGCAAACCTTGGGACCACTCACAGCTTCTGAAGGACCTACAAAATTCTGTACATTATATATTATATTATATTATTATACTCCAAATTTGAACCCATTTATATTATGTACTCAAAATATTATAAACACAAAATTTGGACCCATTTAAGCATAGACTTCTTATACCAGGTATATGCATTGACAATGATACAATGGAAGGTATTCAAATCTCTAAATGTCAATGGCTAGCTCAGTAAAAAAGATCACTCTGGTCAATATGGAAGTCAGTAAATCTGAGGGTGTATAGAACCAAAGGAAAATATATTTTTGAGAGCACTGAAGTGTACTGTAGGTCTATGGTTACACCTGCACTATAACAATGATGATTGCAACATATTACAGATATATTCAAGCTTGTTTTAAGCTAGCTAACTTGAAGACCAGTATCACTTAGATATGGCAGCAAAGAGTAATGTATTTTGCTTCTTGGATGCGGCTTGCAGTGACTCAGTGCCTGCAGCATTGGCATGCTGTGCTCTCATCTCAGAGATTGAGCAGTCCTGAGCACCTTGTCCAAAACAAAGCCTAACAAGAATAAGAGGGCTTCAGACAGAACACAATTTAATGAAAGTGACAAAAACTAATAATATAGCCAACAAATGTGATTTCTACAGTGAATGGAGACATAGAATGGGATATGTTTCTTATAGTAATAAAAATTCTATGTTAGAAAAATTACTGTATTTACTCATTTAGACAACCAAAGAACAACTGGAATAACTGAAAGAGCAGCCAACAGATTCAAACATAGGAAATAGATCAAGGAACTCACTGCCAAGTGCCATCAAGACTAATGACTTAAAAGACTGACAATTAAGCAGAAAGCTTAAATGTTGCTTGTCTCTCCAGAGCAAGAAAAGAAGTACAGTGCCATGAGGTCTTGGAACTTCATATTTCCTGGGCTCTGATCATTTGTTCAGATTAGTAGATGTTGCTAGTTGGTAACCTTAATTAGCTAACACTTCTACTTTTTTAATAAATGAAAATTAGAAGTGATTAGATGTGATTTCAGTGCTTTTACAATGCAGTCTGTATTTGAGAATAGTGATAGAGAAAAATGTGATCTGCTTTCCTTAAAGCATTCATCACTAAACCTCTACTTGAACAGACCTATAAAGACATTCTGCTGCGGAATCAGTTACAAATAGTAAATAGACTGAAAAAAGAGGTTTCCTAAAGCAAAGGAAAACCAGAAAATGTGTGTGGCTTGAGAGAGAAGGAACATCTTACTCAGACAGGTGGACTGGACCCTGAAACAATGGCATCATCAGCACTGCTTTGCACGACAGTCTAATTCAATGTGTCAGGACATAATCAGCTCCATTTCACAGTGCTTTGCTCCGTAAAAGCAGAATTGTTTAACCACAGCCTCTATTTCAGCTTGACTGAGAATGAAGAATAACCAATGAAGCCAGGCATATCTCATGGGTTATATTATGGGCATGGAGTGAATCCATCATTTGCTGAAGAGGCAGAGAAAAAGTGACAGGCTCATTCATGCCTTAGAGTCATTTTTAGGCCTATTGAAAATTTTAATCTGTGCACTTTGAATGAACTTCCCCACTTCTTAATTTAGTACATATAGCCGTGTTGTAAAGTCTGTCTGCCTCAGATAGGGCAGACTTGCTTCTCCAGGACATCAGCCCCTCCAAGCAGTTTTCTCCTACAGATACAGCCTGGCTGCCTTGAACTTTGCACAGGCACATAAGCCCCATTTACAAGAGGACTTCAGAGTTAATTAAATGCTGAAATCACATATACCCAAGGGCGAACATAACACCATTCCAGCAATAATTTTACTTTAGCTTTAAAGATAGTCTACATTTTAAAAGATATTTTCTTTTAAAAATACACATCTGTGCTTAGCAGCATGATTCTCCCTCTCTCTGTGTAATACAAAAGCTGTTTAAAAATAAAAAGGAAAAAAAAACCAAAAAAGACAATTTTAAAAATGTTGCAAATCAGCAAATTCAAGTAAATTGCTTATTTAGAAAATGTATGCAGCTGTCAAATAAATGAAATTGTTATTAAAAAATGGTGTCAGCTGAGACAAATGAGGTAAAAGCATTGGCTCATTTCTACTGAAAGATTTCATGTTTGCCTCTCAGTGCCATAGATTGTGCTGCACTGTACATTTTCTGTGCGTGACAGATATGTTTGAAACACTGGAAGTATTGAGGCACAATGTGCATAAACGCTTGACCTAAACTTGACAGTCCATATTAATGATATCAAGTTTGGAAAAAGGCAACATTTACAGCACCCAACTCCCACCATCCCAGAAATTAGATTTTACCCTCTGCAGAAAGCATAAAAAGAACTTAATTTTTCCTCCTTGAACTGTATTTTGAATGAAGAACCATTCTTCTGAAACAGATTTGTTTTCAAAACATTTTCATATAAAAACACAGAGTAAATTCAGTGTTTTACATTCATTTTATTGACATCTTTGGGCTACAATATTTTCAAGATGGCTGCACTTCAGCGAAATATGCAATTTGATGGGTCACCGATTTATTGTGAACCTTAGGAAAGAGCAAATCAGTCTGATGTTGAAATTCAAGAAGAAACAAAAATATTTTGCAGCTGGTAGAACCTTGAAAAATGTGGGTGGCTTTGTTTTGCTTTGTAGTTTTGTGCCCAGGTTTTAAATTAATAGCTTGCTAAGTGTTGGGGCTACATTACTTAATTTTCTGCCTAGTTCTGCCTAACATTTATTTTCCAGACATTTGAATTCTACTGTAAGACACATAAGTGTTTGCCTGATTAAAAGGTAAAAAGTTCAATGGGTGAGGAAGAACAGAGACACCAGCAGATGAAATGACTATAGTAAACCAAAACATTGCAAAATCTGGGCAAAACATGCCCAGTCTCATAAATCTTGATTATCAGAGGCTTTCTAAAAATCAGTTGAGCAGTGGAAGAATTTGGGTCTTAATTTTTAAGAGTGTTTCAGCTATTCTTTTTTATTGTTTTTTTTTTTTTTTAAAAAAAAAACATAAAGGGAATATTAAGAGCCACTGTCAACCAGCTTACTAGATACAATATATTGATGGCAGAACGAGACTTGTTTCTTTTGCACTCGTGACCTATGTATATTTTTCTGTTATAGTTTAAAGCTTATTTGTTGCCTTTGGAGTTTATCACACTTAAAGTAGTTCATCATCCAGAATTTGAGAAGATTCCTGACAGTATTAATAAATGCACCTGACCTTATACTCTGTCAATATTCCAAAATATTCATAAAGCAGCAATGTTATGTCTGAATACTATAATTGGAAAAGGAAATTCATAAGAAAAATCAATGATGTGATATGTATAGCAATATGAAGCAATGTACAGTCTTAGAAATATACTTACGTTAAATCTTAGATGAAAATGTTACTGCTAAATCTCCTCTGCTCAGACAAAGGAGATCATTATGGATACAGTTAAGAACAGAGTTCCAGAAATTGATAGAAACTACAGTAACTGTTTTTACATTCTGAAGATATTACCTAAAACATGCCTGTCGTCTCTTGGACGTATCTGCATTACTGTCATATCCTGCCTCACATTATCAAGTAATAGAATGGAATGCATTTTGAATAATACTTGAAATGGTAATGTCCGTATATTTTATATAATAGATATTTTTATATGATGTATATACACTGTATTTATACACGTTTTGCATGATTTGACAACCTGTATGTTAAGAAGTGAGGACTCATTTCCATAACTCACATGCACAGACTGAACAAGGGAATGCAGGAAACCTGTAGAAAAGAAGTTTCATCAAAATTTCTACAGTGGCTTGGTAAGTTTCTGAGATGTCAACATCACACTTCAGCATAAAATACTGTGCACATAATCATAAAATATCAGTTGTCTTTCATAGTCGTTCAATCTAGTATCATTCTTTGTTAAAACCAGAACATATTAAAAATAGATATTAAATGTATTAAAATGTCTATTTTGGAAACGGCATATTTGTATGTACATAGTAGCTAGCAATGGGAAAACCTGGACTGGACAGGTTTTTTAATTTTAGATCTTTCTAATATTAAAATACCACTCAGAATCTTTTTTTATTTTTACATTTCTGTAGCAATTACCAGAAAGTACAATTTTTATGGTCTTCTTGACTTTTACAGTTTGATAATTTTTAGTAGATTTTAATTAATCAAAATAATTTTGGTTTTGAAATTTACACAGTTGTCCATCAATCAGATGTTTATATGATATGATTATATTACTTGTTCACTTTTTTATATTCTTATCTCCCCTCGTGTTCAAAATGAGGCTTTATTTTTAACAAGAAATTGATTACTCAGAGGATTTCTAATACTTACATATCTGGAGATGAAATAGGGATTTCTTTTGTGGATCCCTTTTTCAGATCAGACCAGAGTAGATTATAATGTTTTCACTCTTTGATTTTTGCACTAGGATTCACATAGAAACAGTTATTCAAATTATTGTGACCCTCAAATATATTTTTCCAGTCCACCTTGAATCCATTCGGGTCAGTTTTGAGTCTAAATCTAAATACAGAAACAGGGATAAACTATAATTTCATCTGTTAAGTTAAATATCTGCTACTATCACTTGATCAAGCTTCCTCACTTGCTGGGAAACCAAATGGTTCTTATGAATTTCAGTGAATTATGTCTGTCTAAATGTGGTACAGATCTTGAAAATTCAGTGGCATGGTGATGTTTTCTACCTTTTGGTTTTTCAGGCACAGTCCTGGGTGATTTCTGTGAAAGAAATAAAAAACTTTTTTTTTTTTGTCTTTCAAGCTCAAGCAAAATTTGCACTTTCTGAAAACAAATAATCAAATTTGGTTGAAACTGAAGTTTCTAGTATGTACACGTTGAGCACAAGACACGCTCTCATCTTCTGGGAACAGGCTGAAGGAAATCAGTGGTCAGCAGAGCCACATGCAGCTTTTACCCAGAAGGCAAACATTTAGCACTTTCATCAGTTTCCTTTTATCTGCCTCTCTCTGTCGGTACCACTCAGCTCAGCCTTCGATCTGATGAGAGGGCACTGGTGTCATGACAGAGAATGTGAGCTAATGAAAGTGTAAAGCTTTGGTTCAGCAGAGTAGAAAATTCCTATCTAGTGAGCAGAAACTGCAATCTGATATGATTGAGTTTTTAGCAGGCATTGCTATTCTGTGCTTGTAAGTTGCAGGATGGTTAAATTTGTGATTCTCTAAACATAAATAATTTTATTTTTTTTCCTTGCCTTTAATTATTGTTTTATTGTAATTTATTAAAGTTTTTAAACCAACTACATTCTAGAAAAGATGTTAATTTTATTATATACCATAGCTCATTAAGTTAGAAAAGTTTTAATGAACAATGACACAGAAGTGAGATAAATCTCAATCCTAAGTGAGAAAGGATCAAAAATTGAATCAGAATGCCTGAGAGTTTAATATAAGGTTCAAGTCCATATATGAACTTTGTAACAAATGTTTATCATTACAGTAAGCACACTTTTGGGGTGTACAATTTGGGCACAGGTCAAACTTGGATTCTTATTTTTGAGCACTTGTTTTACATTAGCCTATCTCATTTCCCAAACCTACTGTCCTACCTGACTGCCACGTTAAATATTTCTGAGATCAATTTGGCTACATAACTCTCTGCTATTCAGCTCCGTTACATCTGTGTAGAATTGTAGAAAATCAAAAGAAAACAATTGTCCTGATAGGCTGTCCCACAAGAAGAAATAACAGCTCCGCTGCTTGCTCTTTTATTGATAATCATAGGTTGTTCCTTAAAATAGTTGCTTTTGTGAACACTGTGGGAGGAATTAATGTGACCTTATTTTGCCCTATGAAATTTAGAATGCAAATTACTTATTCAAAGCCTTTTATTTAGACACTTGCAGAGGTGTTTCATTCCTTTATCTTGGACACTATGATAAGTTGTTCCCAAGAAAAGTCTTTCTCTCCACTGACTGCTATGAAGGAAGCCCAAGCTGCCAATTTTCACTAACACCCAGCTTATGCTAAAGTTCAATTCAATTAATTGAGCGTCTCTCTTTCTTCAAGGATTGTGCTGACTGCTCTTTTTCACTAGTTTGGCATTTTGCTGCCAACTTGGAACTCTGCTTACTTTGAACACCCTAAAGAACGGAGAGAAGAGGTCTCCAGTGTGCAAAAACCGATAGGCGAGAGTGATACTTGATATACAATGACCTGAGAAAGAACCAGCAAGGCTGGAGCAGAGCTGGCATTTAAAGTATCTCCTCAGGAAAAAAAAAAAAAAAATAAAAAAAAAATTCTCTTGGATGCTATAAAAAAATAAAAAGAGAAATTATAGAAAATTTTATATCAGTCAGTCATAGTTTTCTGTTTTACCAAAAAAAGGAAACAAGATAAATTATTTCGTTGAGACGACTGTCATTCCATGCATCATTACACAGGAAATGTGGGATTTTGAAAAACATCGATGTTCTTGGCTAGCTTGCTGCTAGTGTTGGTTCTGTGTGAACCTTTGACTGTCAGCATTCATTTTGTAGTTAGGAGGTATTTGGTGGTCTTACCTCTGCAACATAATGCTTGATATTGATATTTTGCTTTCAACATATAAGATCTCTTGTATCTCCCTTGCACTGGTATTTGTCAGCTACCTTATTCACAGCAGGGCTTTCTTTTTAAGAAATTAATCACTGTAGGCTCTGAGAAATACTACTTTGTTCCAGTTTTGCATAAGAGCTGTTGGTTTTAGCACAGAACTAGATTAATATTCTTGAATTAGGGTTTTTATTTAATTTGCATTTTTGCTTTTCTCTAACAACTCTGCAACATTGTACTAGAAACAAGTTACAGCAAGAATAACAAATGTTTTAGCAGGTTACAGGAATTAGAGTATGATGACATTTTTTTTGTATATGTTTAAAATACTATTAACACACTGTGTTTTTTTCTAAGGAAACTAGTATTCAGATATTTAGAACTTGAAAATTACATTGTCAACTCCCCCATCAATGGTAATTTGTGACCACTACTTTTCTTGATAATAATTCTAGGAGTAAAAAATAACTGAAAATCCTTTTGAATGGAAGGGTTTCAAATATTCAAGATAACTTTTGATTAACCATTTAGCATTTCTAACCAATTTCAAGATTCACAGAAGGTCAAAATGAATCAGACAAGCTGTAGGATCTCAGTTAAGAAGTTTCTTAATAATTTTTTTTTAAATACTCATTTGCTTTGCTAACATGACTGTCACAATAGGTCCAATTAACTATTTCAGTATAAAGCTCTGCTTTGAAACTTAAAAAGTCCAAATGATTAATTTAAAACATTTGACCACAAATAATGACAAAATCCCCTAGTGAGTTGAAGCTCTGGGTTATTTTGTATCATGTGATTCGAAGAGTAATACATGTAACGCTGCAGTGTCAACAATGTGGCATCCATTAACACTGATGCAAATGTTTTTTGACAGGTGATAGTGTGCTTGAACTTTTTAAGTGTTTCCACAAATGTGTAAAAGAACCAAGCAGACAGTCACATGCTATTCTGTGTATGCTACCTTCTGAGTTCCTGTTCATTGTGTGCAATGCTGTATTCTGTCCCTTCACAGCTATGCGAGGAATAGAGGGTCACCACCAGGGCTGCCTTCTGAAAGAGATGGTCTATATGTTTTATCTTTTGTTCTGCTTTTGGTGGATGGTTGACCTACTTGAACTTTCTGTTTGATGATAAAAAATCTATCTGCTTTTTTACTGCTTGTTTATTTTAAATAGATTTTTTTTTTTAAAAAAAAAAGGCAGATAAAGTTCACTTTATGCCAGTGGCAGACTAAGCATCCAGTTCCTTAACCCTTTAACAATGTCAAAACACTTCTGTGGGTGGATAGCTAGCTCTCTCAATGTTATCCACATAGGCCAACACCCTCCGTCAGTGCAGTCTGGTCGGTTACAGTGCTCTCCTTCACTGAATATGTAAGCTCCCCTCTTCCAGTTCCATCTCAGAAAAGCTGTTTATCACTAAAAGGAAGTTGCTGATTGAGAGAAATCACTTTTATGTCTTCCACTTGTGTCCTTTGAAAAAAAGTGGTTAGGACTAATACATTTTAAAATGTATTTTCTCAAAGAGGAATACATTTCTGTGACTACATGCATGAACATTAGCCAGAGACAGAACAATGATATGCTAATTTGCAAATGCTTGTTAGATATACTGATGGCGAGTATTTGTCATTTACTCTCAGAAGGAGTAGTGGTAAGGGTATAAATACTGGGACTGGAATTTGTACCACAGCCTTGTTTCTGAAGCAACTCCTCTAAAATCTATGATACATTCGGTACTGAGGTGTTTAGTTATTACTGTGTCAGGTCAGTTATTAATAATTATACTTTCCTCTAGTAATTCAAAGAACACATAGTGAAAAAATGGCATGTTCTTTTGCACTTGTCACACAGTGTACACCTAGGCTTGCCCAAGAAGTCCTGACTTCTCTTTTAACGGAAAGCAATTATTAACTAGATCTTGATTGGGGACACCATTAGCTCACTTTCATTTGTACTGAGAAAACTACTTTTACAGGTATAACTGGCAAAACATGGGTGCTGTGTCTTCCCTTCCTACCCTAAGTAATATCTTACCTGACATTTAATCCTGCTGACATCAGTGAGTGCTCCATGTGAGTAAATAGTATTCAGAGTGTAGCTGCAAGAACTAGGCTGAAGTGTGAAGAGTGTTGTGTGGTATAATGATATGTTTTACAATCAATAGGCATTTAAACTGACAGCTTCTTTTTGGTGTGAAATTCTGTTTTACCCAGCTCAAGGTCCAAAGACTATTGATTCAGATCGCTAAGGTACAAGCTGTGGTGTTAATCCTCTCCTTGGTGTCTGTTTGTAACTTACCGTGTGATTAACAGATGCTTTTAAAGTACATTAAAACTGAAAACTGTACTTCTCTGTAAAGTGTATTCAGAAAGTGTTTTGGACTCTTATTTCTTTCACCACCTTTGTAATTGCTACTGAATACTGTGAACTGCTGGTAAACTCAGCAGAAAAAAATTTCCATGTTTAAAAGAAAGTGCACGGAATTGCTTTATGTAGCATAAAATCCCTATCTGATGTCCCTGAATTCGAAGTCAGAAGCATTTTGGCGGAAATTTTGTACAGTTTTTAAAGAACAAAATAAATGCATTTTAATTCAGAGCGTGCCTTAGTCCAGTCTAAATATTTTTTTCATATCTGAATTTTCTGAGTTTTTTCTCAGACTTTTGAGGATGCACTATAATTACTATTGCCTTCCAAATGAGACATAAAATATTATGTGCTCTGTGTACTGCAGTTCCACATACTAAAAACTTTTACATTTACCAGATTCTGCATGTGCTCATTCTTATAAAAATAGAAAGGAATCTCCCTAGTAAAATGTTTTCTGTTGGTTTGGTTTTTGTTCTTTTCATAGAACAGTTTCTTCTGAAGCTTGTGCACAATTCCTGCCACGGAGTTAACTGCATATTGTGCCAGAACTGAAATTAAAATACTAGGATTTACTTCTACCTGTCTTGAAATGAAAAAATACCTGCTATTGTAGAATATTATCCAGAGTAGATAGCTCACATAGTTCTAGAAAATTGCTTGTCAGGAATGCAGAAGCTAACTAATTTTCTTACAAAAAAATATATGTCTTAAACACCATATTTGAAAATGTAGTATTTTCCAAATATTATTTTGGATATATTCTTATAGATATTTATTCAACAAAGTGCTAATAGTAGTTTTTAGTACTCTGCTGAACAGGAATATGCTTAAATGCATGTGTAATTACATACTGAATTGGAACTGTAAAGAGCTGCCGTTTCTACTGGCTCAAAACTCTTATGAGCTGCTGATTGGTTTTGATATGAAGTGTATATTTCTCTTGGTATATCAATGAAATTACAGTAATAAACTTACCACTCTTTTGCCTAATAGAACAGGATAGTGTAACAGTTACACAAAAAGACCGGTAAGCATCTCTTTTATTTTTCTGCACACTTAAATATAATTGAAAATATTTAAGAAAAATTCATAACCTAGTGTTTGATAAGTGACATGAAGTTTTTTACTGCAAAACGTTGGGGTTTTTTTTCAAAAACACTGCTCACAATTGAGGTTACAGTTATCAACATGGTCAAAATCAATCAGTTGCCGATGAATGTTCTGAAGTCTTGTAAAAAAGACAAAACCTCACTTTACTGAATACAGACACTGATGTATTGAAGGTCATTGTTGAGTGCTGAGGTGGTATTAAGCTGCTGCTGCTTGTTTGTACATTGAAGATACTTGTTCTATTTTGTCACAAACATTGTCATTGTTATACTACATGTAATCCATTTTTGGTTATAATTACATCAGCAATCAAATGGCAGAGCATTTTTCACTTACTTGATATATTCTTCAAACTGGGCTCTTAATATAATGAATATGCAAATAAGGGTGCTATTAAGTAGTTCTCAAAGTTTGGATTATTCTCATATTGTTGTCTTGAAAATAAAAAAAAAAATAGAAGAAGAAACCCAAACCAAACCAAACAGCATAAACCTGAAAATAGCATTTAACTACACCATTTTACTGATTTAAAAAAATGTAATAAACTATGTGGTAATCTTTATGGAATATCCTATTCTTTTGGAGCTATTGGAAAAAAAAACCAACAAACTGCCATTTTGCAGGGAACAGCAAGAGGCAGAATGGTCAAGTCTTAACTCTGCCACTGAGAAGCTGTTCTGGGTGGTGAATTTCAAAAGAGTGAACATTTGAAAATAATAGTGGGAGGACTTTTCTCTCTGCAGAAGATGCAGACTTGGAGAAAATCTCCTGCAGTTCTGGGGCGCCTGATACTTTGCTCCTCTCTGGTGCACACCTACTACTACACTTGGCATTCTTTATATCCACTAGGGATACTCATTCATATTTAGGAAAATGCACAGGGAGCACTCCCTGCAATAGGTTTACTGTATTAAAAACCTTGTCCTTTGTATGACCCATGTAACAGGATGGAGGCACTGCAGACTTCCTACTCCAGATTCACAGCCAAATGTAAATACCAGAGAAACAGTGTGCCACTGAATGACCATGATCCCTTGTCTGTGAAAGTTTCATGCATGCCTTCTCATGTTATTTAGCATCTGACACACTGTGTCAAGTCATACTTCTTGTCGGATTACAATACAGGTTGACATGATCCAGCAGGGCATCTCACACCCCTATACATAGGACAAATGCATGACCAAAGTCAGGGGTGAGAGGGTATTTCTTGTTGCAATGACATTAGTAACAAATAAAAAATTTAAAACTCATTGGAGTTCATGTTGCAACACAGTAGTCTGCATTGTGACAAATGGCTTTTAGAACACCCTATCTCCAAAAAGGAAAAATGTGTCTTGTTATCTGAGCCAGCAGATGCAAGTGCATTTTAGTATGTCTCTTTGCATTAGGAAGCAGCCATTAAATAAAAGAAAAGCTTTCTAAAGCACCCTAGAGGGAATATACAAGGAAGCGTGCTTCAAATGTCCTCTGTGCTGTAAGCATTACTGCAAAGCCTGTTTCATACACAGTAACTCTTCTGCTTTCACATTCCCTGCAAGTGACACTGCAGTTGAAATGATTTAATGCTGAATTATTCAGTTCTGAAATAATAGACAGTATCCTTGTTCCTTAATGATAACATCATTGCCTGCAACAGATTCTTTACGACATATTAAACAGTAGAAGTACCCTACACATCTGTCAGCTGTTGTTTTCTGGATAGGTAACAATTATGGATTCTTAAGGTATATACAGCAGAAAGAAAAAATAAAGGAAGCCTCTAAACTACGAAAAATAAAGCTGAACCATTCTTGTATTATCTTATTTTTTGGAGTAGGTCACTGAGCACTGGAAATAAAACCTAATTACTCCCAGTTGAAAAGTTCAATGTCACTATTATCGTATGACCTACTTTCTGAAGCTCTGAAATTTTTGTCTGGGTGGATAATAGTTTAATATATTGTTTCATTATACAGGAGGCCCTCTGGATCATTTTTAATATACCACAAAAATTTGCTTAAATAAATTGATATTATTATTAGACGAATACTGAAAATTTAGGTGGAGCATGACAGCCAACAAAGTAGTACAATTATATAGGGCTGGACTATGTATTTATGATTAGAATCAGATGAAAATTATGCTGTATAAATAGTATAAAAGAGAAATAATATCTTTCAGGAGTTATGTTGATTACTACAATGAAGTAAATGTAGCGCTTATCATTAATTTCATAATAAGTATTTATGGACTTTGCATTTCAACACTTTTTATCTAATGACATTATTCATTTAAGATCTGATCCATGCACGAATGTTTCCATTGCCCATTAGTTTTGTTTAGGAGCGAAGACATGTCACTGTGTGAAAAATGGGAGTTATTAGGAGTTTGTTGGACTGTTCCTGATAGAAACTAAGAAATTAAATCAAGTAACTGGCTGCTTTTCAATTTATTTTCTCTAGTGCCTTGGCTGAAACAAAAATCTAGATATCTTTGGTTTTTTTACACAGAGGCAGTCTTTTACCTGGTAAACTTAGCACATTATCCTCAGACAGATATCCTAAAGAGCTGAAATATGAATGAATCACAAGGCTCAAATGTCTTAAAGAGATGGGCTATTTCATGTGACCAGTAGAGATGATGTGTAAGATAAGTATTGCAAACACAGTAGTTATGCAAATAAGTGAATGCAAAGTCCTTAAAATAGAAATGATTAAATTTATTTGCTTGCTTTGCTGTGATTTGTGAGGGTGTAAAAGGGTGTGATAATTGCTTTCATAATCTCAAGTACCAAAAAAAATGCCCACAAATATGGCTGAAAGAAACAGTTGTATAGATAAGGATTCTCAGCGTATAGAGGGGTATTAATATATTAAATATATGTAAAATAATTAAAATATTATTTTGTCAATAAACTATGTGAATACACCTTTTTTTTATTTCGTTATGCAGTATAACTGCATATGGATTTCCATTTAAATTTACTCAAACCTCACACATATGTCGATGGCAGACATCGAACTTGATTAAGATTCAAAGAAACTTTAAAGACAAAAATTTCATCCAAGTGCTTACTTAAAAACTACTTCTTTATATGTTCATTATTTGGGACAAAGCATCACATGGATTGTACTATTAAATGGCTGTAATAAAGATGTAACGTGTAATGTGTTAAAAATATGATTGATATCTTATTCACAAATTAAGCCTTTCCACAAATTAATTATGGTGTCTAAGAGCTTTGCTTTTTAGGTAATTATATTCTATGTTCAGAGTTTTATTTGCTTTCTTCGAGGAGAAAAAATTGTGCACTTGCAACCCAGAAAGCCAAGTGTATCCTGGGCTGCATAAAAGGAAGTGTGACCAGCAGGACAAGGGTCTTTACCCTTGAGCAACGTCTCTACTTGCTCTCGTGAGAGTCCACCTGGACTACTGCATCCAGTTCTGGGGCTCCCAGTACAAGAAAGACATGGACCTGCTAGAGTGATTCCAGAGGAGGACCACAGAAATGATCAGAGTGATGATCTCTCCTGAAGAACAGCTGAGGTTTTTTTGATGAGACACGGAAACAAGGTGTCCTGAGAAAGTTGTGAATGCTGCATCACTGTAAGTGTTCAATGTCAGGTTAAATGGGGCTTTGAGAAACTTGATCTAGTGAAATATGTCCCTCCACATGGCAGGGGGGTTGGACTAGATGATCTTTGAAGGTCCTTCCAAGCAAAACCATTCTAAGATTCTATGATTCTGTGATTTTCCTACTTAAACTGTCAGTGATTTTTTTGTCAGAAGGCAATAGAGAAGAGATACAAACCCAAAACTATATAAATAAACTACCCAAATTTTTTTATCACAGGTTTGTGTTTCTGGTTTTTTTTGACTGAGAGACAGAAAACGTTTATATATGAGAAAATGAAGAACAGTGAGTAGGGAATAATGTACTCCTATTTTTTTCTAGAAAAGTTAAAAGCATTTTGAACACTTTCACAAATGAAATTTTATTTGAATTATTATATGATTATAATGAATGACTATAAAATATGAAACAGTGTAATCCAACAAAATGAATGTGCCAAGACAATTTACTGAAGTAGAATCATAGAGTGCTTTGGGTTGGAAGGGACCCTTAACAACAATGTAGTCAAAGCCCCCTGCCATGGACAGGGACATCTTTGACTAGATCAGGTTACTCAAAGCCCATCCCGTCTGACCTTGAATACTATCAGTGATGGGTCATAACATGCTTCCTATCATGAGGTAGTATATTATAATCTGGAAAAATCATTTTGTCTGGGCTGAAGTATTCTTTCCTTAACAAATACGTTATTTAAGGGGCAAATATTTTAATTTTGTGAAAATAATGTTTCACTGAAAACAAAGTTAAGGAAGAATATTTTGGTTTGTGTACATAAAAATAAAGAAACTGTGTTTGAATTTAATATACCCTTAACTCCTTCATGATTTGTGGAAAAAATTGAACTTGTTAAGGATATTTGTGAAGACCTTAGATAATTAACCTTAATAAATTACAGATCCTGAAAAAAGCCTTCTGAGGATGATCTGAGTGTTAGGGATTATCATCTTTGGTTTTAGTCTAACATTTTATTCTAATGCTCTGGCTGTTAACCGTGATAACTTAAATTTATCCTTACTCTTCTTTCAAGTTATTTTAGGATGAAGTGAAAAAAGGAGAGAGGAAAAAATATCAAAAAATCTCTCATTGAACAAGCAGCCTTCAGTCTTCAGATGCTATTTATCTAGTGATCTTCAAATGATCAAATTTTTATTTCAAGTTCCACTTCTTCATATCCAAGTCATAATATGCATGCTACAACAATGTGTACAGCAATGCTACAGCTATAGCTGTAAAGCTATAATGGTCACTGCACCAATAACAGGATGACAGATTCTGTCCACTGAGACTAATAACAAAACATTTACAAGTTACAGTTTATAACAAAGAACTTTGCACTTCAGTTTGATGTTTCAATTTTTTATTTTTAATTTAGGTATATAGTCTGTTGAACTCTTCTGTTTATGTAAAGAAAAAATATATTCCAGTCTAATAACTGCTATCCAGATTTTCAGCAGAGCTCAACACCCATGGACAAACAGTACAAAAAGCTAAGCAGACCAAAATCCATCAAGTATTAATTTTTTAATTAAAAAAATAAGTCATTGTATAAATGATCAAAATTCTGTTAAGTGTCTAATTATTTAGTTAATGTTTTCTGTTTTAAGTGGATGAGTGTACGTGAGCTCCTCCCTGTAAGTGTTTTTAGGAGCCATGAGGTTTCAGCCTGGAGCTGAAACCTGTCTTTGAATCACCTGGAACAAATGTACACACAATCCCCTTAAACCACAGAAATATTCAAAGTAACAGCTTGAAGCTAGACTGTGAGAGATCTAATGTATTTTTCTTTCTTTTTGTATAGAATATTGGCAATATTGTTATAACCAATAAATGACAACTTTGTACAATCAACTGCATCTCTACAAATAAATCATTCTAAGTCTATGACTAAAAAGTAACAATTCTTCCCTCTGTTTTCTTCTCTTCTGCTTTTGGGCAGATGTTAGGCTCCTTGTATAGATGTTTACACATAGCAATACACTGTTACTGTTGTTGCAATAAACAAGTGCATGCATTTTTGTATTTTTTTTATATATTTCCCCAGAAAAATTTGGTATCACTGGGACAATACATCACAATCCAACAAAAAAATGTTTTTGTGACAAGCGTTTACTAGAAGTTCACTATGGCTGACAGCAAGGTGGGTTTTTTCCTATATGAAAAGTATGTGTTTTAATAAAGAAAGTAACATCAGGAAAACTATTTGTGTCTTTGAACTGACCTTTCTGTTTAAAGTGTTAGGATGTTATCTGCGAGAAATTTGCTTTTATTAGGCAGCATTTGTTATTTTAAATCAGGAAAAATGGTAGGTTTTCATTAAAAGATACAAAAAATGTTAAAACAGAGTAAAATCAGTAGCATACACTAATCATAGCATTGGATCAAGAGACAGCAAATGTAAATACAACATCTGCTGGACTACTGACTACAATAAATTTGTAGAGATACAAAAGAAACGTGACCTCGATGAGTTCTTCCTTTTCCTCTAAGCTGAGTAGGAGAATGATGGAAGGACTTTTTAAATTATTATTTTTTAAACCACTTTTTTTTCAAGCGCTGTTGTAAGCTAAATCCCTCCTTCTATCTGTATTTCTACGTCATTGACTGTAATAGGAAGTGAGGAAGTATACCGTGTATTTTTGTTGATTTCCTCTTTTCCTAGTAGTTTTGGTTTATTTAGAATTGTTTAATTATTATTTATTTTCTTTTGAAAGATCATTTTCCTCTAAAACTTCTATCTAGGAGTGATTGAACCAACCTTGACAGTGGAAAACATTGGATCAGTGTCTGAAGAAAATACTAATTGATCTTGCTGATTGAATGTCAACATGGACATAGATATGTTCCATAGGCTTTTTTGCATTGACTTGAATGTCTTAATTTGTAACATAGATTGTGCTTGCTCAGTAAATAAGCAATATTTTACATAGAACATTTAATTTTGTCTGGATATTGACAGGGTAACTCACTGTTGAAGCTTTAATTGTTATTTTTGATTAATTATTTTTAATTAGATGAGGCACCAAGGTTGCGAGGTTTTTTTCCAAAATAATAAAGTCCCTTAACAGACCAAGCGTCTATACTTGTTTCCCGAAAGTGATGATAGGTGAAGCTGACAGGTGAAAATTCTGGCCTTTATTTTCCAGAAGATCAAATTGACTCTGATGAGGATGTAGATCTGAGAGAAAAAAATAACAACAAAATCTTATTTCCTGCAGTTATAACTATTTACCTGTTTGTGTTTCTTGTCTCTTTGATTCAATACTCATTGACATACAGATAAGAAGAAATAGCTTGTTGTTTGTCACAGTAGGAAGTAATTATTTATCAAAAAAATTAACCTAGAAAATTCAGAACGGTTTTCTTCTGTGATTTATTTTTCTGAATTGCATCTCTCAATAAGCTGTATCTTTCATATGTTTGTATGAATTGGCACTTACAGTTCCTACTATTTATAAATTTATTTTTCTTTCACTTCAACGCTAATTTTACTACACCTCTGTGAGTTACCTGCCATCTTGAATCACGAATCATCGTACTGTGCATGGAAGATTTCTGTTGCTAAAAATTTTGATATGTAATTGCAATCTGCCAGTCCAGTACTGTTAATCTAACAGTTTTTATTGAACTCTGATACTTTCTTCTTTGTTTTTCCGGAAATAAAAAATTACATTATTCAGGCAGAGGCCAAGAAATTGAGATGTTGTCAACTGTGAAAAGAAAAGTATTAGGGAGTTGTTATGTATATTTTAGGTATTGTGGTTTTGCTAGTTTTGCTTGCTCTTTCACCTATTCTGTGCTTTCCTTTTCTACTTGAGAATTTAAGGTATTATAATGTTAGGAGATATCTGAGAAAATGAATACAGAATATTACCCAAAGTATTAATATTTGCAGTTACTAATGGAAAAATATTTTGGCATCTAGATAATAATCAGACTGCAAGGTTCTTCAAGTCAGATTTTACCGTAATATGGATCATTTTAAAGTGAATCATGACTTGGTGATCATAATACTGGGAGATCACTTCATGTTAGAGACTTTTTCATAAGATGAAAGCAGAGATAATAAAAAAACCCCACAAAAACATTCAGTCTCTTCCCTAAAGAGACTGAATTTTAAAGATACATACATATATGTAACAATACGTATAATTTAAAAAAAACCCCCTACTTAATACTTTATGTTATTCCAAAGGTGAAATAGCAGACAAAGTAGAATAGTGATGCAAAAGCCAGTGGGTTTCTCAGTTCCCTAGGGGAAGAAATTATTGTGGGAGAAAATACAGTGCTCATTTCTTAGAAGTATGTGAGTGTAGATAGAGTTTTTACTGTGTTGCATTCATGTTTTATTAAAAAGATTTCTTCATCCCAATAGTATAGAGTTCTGCCCCTCTTCTGGAAATGTTTTCACTAGAGCAGAATTTTGGTAGTCAGAGTTTTTAAGAAAACTTCATAATTTTTGTGAGTGGTCCTGTACAGAATTGAAGCTTAAGCATTTCCCACATCTGTCTTAGTCTACAGATTATATAGATTTGGATGTTGCAGGCTAACAATTTTACTATGAATTATAATTTTTTTTTGCCAAAGTTAAATCTTGTTTTTCCATTCATGCAAAATAATTTTTTCTAGAAGCTTCTGCTATGGATCTTGAAAAAGTCACCTTAAGTCTTTTGGACTAAAGCTTTTTAAGCTTCATTGTCTTAATCTCTATACCAATGAATATGACAGAATGTCATTAGGAACTGGAACTCACCTGTTTATAATTTTATTTTTTACAAATGTTCCCAACATGATTCTACCATGTTTATATTAGCACACTCCAAAATAGCATCCTTGCATATTTGGAAAGTTTGCATGAATCGGGGACTGTTCCCAACAGGCATTCTGGATCAAGACTTTCAGTTTTGCATGGGAAAAGATTTTAATTAGAAGGACAAAGTCTACTGTGCCCTAGTTGGCAAGCCTAAATTATGGCTTCAAGTGTAGCTACCTGGACTGTTCTATGAATGGGACTACAGTTAGTACCCATTTTTGAGCCTTTTTTTTCCCCAGTTTTTGCAGTTTCTTTAAAGCATGGATGTCAAAACATGATCTAATATTGCACTAATGGTTTTGCTAATACTATTGTGGATTAGGATTTCCCATGCAATGGAAAGACAAGTAGTGAAGAGGCTGCATCCTATAGCTTCCCACAATCGTTATCAGCCAGTGCAGTGCATGCAATGTAGGTCATGTGAAGTAGTATCCGCTTTCCCACTCCATTAAGTTGAAAATGCTCTGTGGGTTTCTTAGTTGTGTACTACAAGAATTTAATTTGTTTCTTAAGTTACCACAGCAGATTTTAAATTACTTTTCTATTATTGTCCAATCCCTATCCTTATCCCTTCCAGTATCTGTTTAAATGTCAGTATACTGCATGATTTGCTCTTTGTCTTACTTCAGGGTAGCAAAGATGAGTGGGCTACAGATGTGAAAATGAGGTAATGTTCTGAAGGACTCATTAGTTTTGAAGACAGATGAGAATGGGAGTGTTTAATAGAAAAATTATAGGGGGGAAAAAAAGGAAGTAGTGGGGAAAAAAAAGCATTCCTATAAAGTGAAATCCTGAGTTGATCAAAGTGAGTATAAGAACTTCCTCTGCCTTCATCAGGCCAGGATTTAACTTATCTTGTCTATTTAACGTTTCTAAAACCAAAGAGCAACCCTGAGTTCAAGCCAGCAGGAAACATACTGATATAAATACAAATGTGGTTTTAATTAGAGTCAAGAGAATAGCGGACTTTTTTTTTGAGTAGCTGAATTGAAAATTCAGGAAATAACAGAACAAAGGTTTCTTTTTTTTAAATTTTTAAATTTCACACTGGCAGTAGCAAATACTTAGTCTGCCCTCTTCCATTTTGTCATATTTTGCCTTCTAGAAAGATGTTTAGTTTTAAAATAAAAAGCAATAAATAAATCATAAACTGTTGAAACAAAGTTCTAATTCTTCTGAAAAATAATAATCCTGAAAATATGGAACATTCAGCAGGTTATCAGGCCTGAGCTGTGTACGGCGTACTTTCAGAACGGATTCAAGTTCCTTATACTCTAAGGTAGAGTCATAAATCTATATGTAAGAGAAACAAATAGCATCATTTTTTATTATAAGCAAAATGTTTATACATTTGTACTTCTAACATTCCTTTGTACTCCTAACCATTTTGGGGCAGCTGGCATTTGTGTGTGTATTATTTTGCTATTTCCTCTTAGCCATGAAGTATCATTATTTTCATTCAGTATTGATTTATCCATTACAGTATTTAAATACTTCTCTGTCTTGGGGCCTTTGACACTTCTTCAGTGCTAGAGAAAGACTTTTCAGAGAAATGTCCTCATTTAGCATGCAGCCTTGTGCGTATGACATTTAAAGGTTTAAGAAGTCATTCCCACACGCAAGGGAGAAATCACCATACTTTAAGCTAATGGAAATCTTGCTGCTAGTTTCTTCAGGGACTACTGCATCCAATGAGCAATCCTGTAGTGCTCCTGGCACCCTTGGCTGGAGGCAGACCTGGAGGGCAGGGGCAGCGACATGCACGTCCCTTAGTGCACTCAGGGCTGGACACAAGGTGCAACACGGATCTTCGACTTTGGCTCAGTTTTACTGAGAATATTGTTATTTTGTGAGAAAGCAGGTGAGGTAAAGTAATTTGAGATTAGTAAGAAGCCAAACAGAAACACACTTGTTTGAGGGTAAGCCAACCCAAAGGTAGGAAAGGAAAAGCCCTGCACTGAAGAGTTATAAAGCTAAGTGGCATCAGAAGATGGTGAATCAGGAACATCAAGCATCAGTTCCTCCAATGATCAGTGGTGGCTGACCTGCCCCTACCAGACTGTAAACTGGTTGGCTTTCAAAGACTCATCAGGTTGTCCATATGAGGTGTGGTGAGCATCTAATGTTTGACTTAGCACCCTGTGAGTCCCAGCTGTTGAGTGTATTGATCAATAAATAATTGCTTTGTATGCCTGAGCAGTGTCTATCATGCTTGCAGGGTCTCGGTCTGCATGATAGCAGAAACTGAAGCAAGAGTGACCTAAAGAGCAAACTGTACTTTATGTTCAAAACTGATTTCATGTTATGCATGACACTCCCTTGGGATGTGAGAACGCTTTCTATCTCTGTTTCTCTGAGCAACTCTGAGAGCTTGTCTCTGAAGCTAAATCCTGCATGTTGTTATTATAAAAGCATACCTCAATGGAGCAGTCTGACCTCTGCTTTTGTAGATGGAATTGTAGAGGTAGGTAAATAGAAATAGTAAGAAATAAAATACAGAGATAACCAAATTCTGCTGGGCAAAAGAAAGATTTTTTTGAATGGCAAATGGAGATCTCTGCCTGAGCAATGTAAGTTACTTTTTGTGTTTCTCTTTCTTGCCCTCCCCCTGGCCCCTGACTCACAAATGGCTTGTGTACATATCAATAATATCAGAAAAAATAATACAGTTTCATGTTCTGTCACAATCACTTTGAACACAACGAATGAACCATTAAAGTTATATGTCATTTGGGTGTTAGACAACATCCATCATAGGATTTGTCATGTTAGTCTGAGAAAGAAGGTAAGGTCTCATTTTTGTGATATACAGGGACTGATATTAATTGGTGATGTCAGAGACTACTGCTGACAACTCGTATCTCCTTGTAATTCAGCTATGTTTAGCCAACTGTTTGATTTATACATCCATTATCCACTACTGTGGGCAAACATTTCTCATTTGAAAACAGTTATCTCCATTTTTATCATGTCTAGTGGCAAAATACGACTTTTATATGTAGTATCTCCACTTCCAGAAGCGCTTTTAAATGATAACTTTATCATAACAAATTTTTGAGGATTTAGTGATGTATTTCTGAAGATAGACATCTGGATTCGAAAACAGTACGAAGTCTAGGTCTCACATTTAGTCCAGCTACAGAAATTTGAAGGCTGAAACTGTGATGTCAAAACTAAAACAATAAGTCATTGAACCCTAGTAGTTTTGGTTTTGGAACATATTTCCTATTTATAAATACAAAACTGTTATTTCCTCATCTGTATTTAAATGGTCATAGGTAAAAGAGATTTTGGCTGATAGTTATCAAGAAAATTAGGAAATAAATACAGTAATTTTGAACTGCAAAATCATATAGATACTGCAACAAAAATAATCTTTTTCTCTTTTTTTTCTTTTTCTTCTGACTGTGCCTGTCAACTATTTGGCGGCTTTGGACCGCCATTGGTACGTAAAAAACTATTCATTTACAATAAATACATTATCAGAAAAATTAATTTAGAAGGTGAACACAATCTCTAGGTATCTGACAGAGATGAAAAGAAAGCATAAAAGCAGCCGATGGTTTGCCTGCTATATTTAATTCTACTGAAGCCATAGTGCACAGTGGAATTCTGTGCTGGCTAAGACTATGGTGAGAGCATAGATTTGATTTCCATAAAGTTACAACACACTTAGCTAAACAGGTTTTCATATTGAATCACTGTGATTAAAATAGCAAAAGTTTTAAAAATGCTTATTAAACTGATGATGTGGTTTTCTTCAAAGGAAAATAGATAAAAAGGCTAAGCCTTCACTAGATTAAGGGCTAACATTACCTGACATGGGTTAATCTCCTAGGTTCCTTCTATGGCCAATAAAAGCTGATTTACAGCACCTAAACCTAGTCTCTTCCTTTGAATGTGCATCAGAGGGAGCCTCTATTGACTCTAAAATGAAGCTAGTACTAAGCTTTGAAATACTACCTCAAAGTGTGTGTTTCATCAGCATTTTGACTTATGCCTTCTTTGCTGAAGAGGGTTTTGAGAAAATCTAGAAAAAGACCTATTAGAAATCCATACAATAAGCTGAGCTCAGCTTTTGTTTTGGTTCTATTCCAGGTCACAACAGCTTTTATTCTATTGATTTTTCCTAATTAGTTTTGGCTTTATCTTATGCACATTGAAGGCCATGTCAGTATTAATACTTAACATCTTCCAGCACTGATGTTAGTCATTCTGTTAGTGCAGACTGGGAAGGCATGGCTGCCAAGGTTTAAATATCAGCACACAGAGGTCCGATCTTACTTGCATTTGATGATATGAGGACAGAAGTTCCATCACCTTCCTCTACTGTTCTTTCTGGTATGTCTGTTGGCAGTAACAAAGTAAAAGTGCTGTAATAAATATTGTATAATGGTGAGAAAATGTGCAATTCCAAGAGTACTATGAAAAAGGAACTACTTATATTTTATTAGTAAGGAATCAAAAAGATACTAACATCAACATCCCAGAGTCAGATGGCAGAACTTATTGTTACGAATCTATATATAAAAAAAGGAATTAAATCCAGTAAAAAAGATCTTCTCAAGAAACACCTCCTTAAATTTGTGTGGAAGGGAATCTAGCTATTCATTACTGGTAGTGTGTTCTTTAACCCAGGAGCAAAGCTGGTAAGAGGTGTTGGGATTTTTTGATTTTTTAAAATTTTTTTTTATTTTGCTTGCTATACTAACCACTTCTGTTGGTGTCAGGAAGCTATGAAGGACAAATGTCAAATCTCAGTGGAATGACTCAATGAATGAAGAGGTCTCTGGTTTATAAATCACCTGTCACCTAAGGGAGAAAGTAGATATCTGCTCTGAGATTTTTTTTTAATGTATATATCTTACCCACTATATTCCTCTCATAGTTTGGTTCAACTATGTTTAGTATATCTGAATGAGTGTTCTAAAATATTTTATTGATGTAGTCTACAATTAACAGAAATTTTCTTTCATGGAAAGAAAAATTACTTGTTGGGTATAAAAAACTTTCTTTTTAACATGACCTGCTTCACAGAATTTGTTCAAGATATCCTTATTTAGTGCAAAATCTACCAGCCAATTGTATCCCTGGGTAAAGAACTGATAAGCAAGATCTACGCTACGTAACATCTGGGATTATATCTAGCTTCTTCCCCCTTGTGAGTATAAAACTATTGTCACAAAACTTTCTATGAGGTGACACTTTGGTTTCCCTTGAGTGAATGTGTATGTGAATACATGCATGTGTGTGTCTGCATTAATGAATGATATGAAAGATCAAAAGCTTTTGGAGCTAAAACGCAAGAGCTATAAAACAGCAAAATTCCATGGAGGTTAATGGCAATTTTCCAAGGCATATACCTGAGGGTTTCTCAGAAAAAACTTTCTAAATCCTTTGGTATGGCTATATTCCCACCTTCCTGAATTACACTAGATATAATTAAGGCATGACCAATAGATTAATACATCTCTTAAGATATTATTGGTTTTAATAATTTCTGTGGTGATAACTAGGGACTAATGACCACTTAGCTTAAAGTATTAAAAAAGTCTTTATAGAAAACTAGACCAAAAATTATACATTAGGTTTGTGTTTTATTAAGTGTGGAAAGAACAGTAACAATTACAATGAGCTCATTAAAATACAATGGTAAATACATTATAAACTAAATTTGATTGTTAAAATATTTCTGATTTTATAACTTTGCTTTATTTAAGGTACCATAAAAACACTTAATGGAAATCCTGTGGTTTAATGAAAATCACAGGAGTTTTCTTTTTCAAGATAAAATAGTTTATGACACATTACAAGTGACATTAAAGGGTATTACTAATGTAAAAAATATTTTCTTTTTGAAACAGAGCAGAATGAGATTTTTTTATTGCACATTAATTCTTTTGTCTTTTTTTAAATACTGATAAACAGTATGTAAAGTTCCAGACATGTTTGTTCTATAAACATCATTACATGCTAAGCAAAATGGAAAGGATATCTACAGAAATATCCCCTGAGTGAAGAAACATTGCCAACTTCAGACAAAACAAAATATTTTCTTTACTGTAAATAACATCAGTTGCTCTTGTATAGGGGTAAGTGACAGATTCAAAGCTATACTCTACAACATAGCAAAGGAACAGTATGTGGCTTTTGGATGTAGCAAAATATACAAGAATTCAGGAAAGCTTACAAAGAAAATGCATTCATTTGAATTGCTGTCAGCTGTAGGGGTTCAGTATACACTAGTAATGCAATGAGCTTTATGCTGAACGAAGACAGAGGCTATGTAGAAATGGAAATCCACTTTTTTTTGAAGATTCAAAGTTGTTGGAAAAATACACCTGCATATGCATATTATAAATTCTGAAGACTCTGCAGAACAGTACATTTTGCTTTTTTTTTTTTTTTTCCCCCTATCCTTTCTGTTCACATTAAATGTACTGCACATTGAAGGAGAAGGGAAGTTATGGAACTCCACATTAAAATAGTAAAATTCTGAAAACCATGTGAGAAATTAGTTGGTAAAGATTGCTAGTGTTTATAACACCAGGATTAACATTTCTTTTACATTAAAATCAGTGGCACAACAAAAGGAAATGTTGATGGAGACAATATAGTCTCTATAGCTTTCCATCCGCAAATGCCACCTGGCACGTGGGAGGCCTCAGGGCGGACAGGGCTCCCAATGGAGGCTGACAGAGCATTAAGGGACTTGGGTGATGCAGCTGCAGGCAGCACCAGTGCCTCTCCCTGGGGCTGGGGGTGGTGATGTGGCACTGGTAGGGGGTGAGCGCTGATGGAGGCCTGGAGGCCCTGGGAAAGGTTTCTGTTGGAGGAAGAGTGTTCAGTGTAGGAACTGGTGTGTTGTGGGATGGGAGTACAAAGGGAAAATGTGTTCATTCTCCAGCAGAGTGAGGTCTGTGTTTGCCATTAGAATTTAGGATTTGCTTTTAGAATGTAATTAGCCCTGCACCCTTGTAGCACAAGGATACCTTTAGCTAATCACTTTCAAAAGACAAGTGTTAATGTGTTAGTGGTGACTGCTTTATGTTCTTTTGGCCACCATGAGGAAGAAAAATGGGTTCTTACCTCGTACCTTTGGAAGTTACTAAACTGCAGTAAAACTGTGAAACCACAGAATCACTAGTCATGCTTACATTGTCTAAATGAAAAGGAACATTTCCTCATCACTCCCACAGAAACAACGCGCTTGCGTGTGTTTTAATAGGATTTTTGAGCTGTTGACTTAACTGTTTTTATTTTTTTCAGTGTTGGTTACTTGTTATTCCTAGTTGCAGTGTCTGAAATAATGGAAAACCTTCTTTAAAAACAATACCATTTACAAGTCAGAGGAAAGAAAATGAAGAAGAGAAGATGGTGCATAATTACTCAAACATAATAGGAGAACACAATAGATGTATTGCTTGCAGGTGGCTGACAGTAAGATAGCTAAGAGAAAGTAAACACTATTAGCAAAGTTTCAATTATTAAGTGTTGCATGTGAAATTAGTATGTGACAAAAGAATCACAGACTAAAGAATTAATATGAAAAAACTAAATAGAGTGAGTAGCCAACATGTTGCTGTGTTTTGTATTATGAAAGGGTTTTTGTGACAAAACTTTCTAACATTTGACTAAGTCTGCTGGATCCGGCATGAGACTCCCTTAGCCAGCCTTGCAGAGAAGTTTCCAGATTCCAAAAAAGCCTTTCAGAGAACAATGAGAAGCACAAAAGAAGTCAGCACTGATTAACGCTCATTTATACCCACCTGGAAAGTAGAGATAAGGTGATAGACTGTAATCTAAAGTAAGATCTTTGTCTTACTGTTTTTTGTTCACAAAAGTTTGTAGAGCTGTTGATCGCCTTCTCCCGGACTTCTTGGCTTTAAAAGCACTGATGGGTACCTTGCCTTGCTGGAATAGGTTCATTTTAAAGGTTGATATTTTATAGAGCCTATTTTGAAGCCTATGAAGTCTATGAGCCTTTTGATGTCAGATGAGCCCACACAGAAACTGATTTTGGAAGGATCAATGTGTTTCGGCTGTTTGTAATGGGTTTTGGCTAAAAACATTTTTTTTTTTTTCCCTTTCCAGCTGGCAGGCCAAGGTATGTAAGGTGGATATTTGCAAAATTCCTTGCATTACATCTTTCAGCCTGTCTAAAGGACATTGTAACATGCAGAGCCGCCTCAGCTGGCCTCTACCATACTGTGCTGGGAAAGGAACGACCAGAAAACACAGTTCAAAGACAGAAGCCCAATGATGACTGGCAAGAGTTCAGACACATCTTGCAGCACTTCTCCATGGACTCAGCACATGTAAGACCCAGTTACACTGCTACCTGACGTAAGCTGGTAAGGCTGAAAGGTACTGTGCTTTCTGGCTTGAATTTCCACGTGGGCTTACTGGTATGAGACTATATGCTGCTCTGAGGTGTGAGTACCTCTGTGCTCCAGTGCAGAAGACAAATGTGCCCCTGGGTACATGTGGTTTGTTCACATCACCTCTGGCCATTTCACACTGTTCACTCTATCTGTAACATCAGGCTGTTAGAAGAACCCACTTGACAGCTCAAGTAACCCATGGGGCTCGGTACAAAGAGCCCATGGTCTTTGAGTGTGTAATAAAGCATGAAGCTGACATGGTGGTCTCACACCGCACTCCAAATTATTTCCAGGAAGCAGAATAATTTTATTAATTATTACGAGATAACACAATTGTCGAGTTCTATTGAGAACCTCACATTTTCTATAAAATGGTATGTTAAAAAAAGAAAGTGGAATGCATCTCCTTTTTACCAGTGAGATTATTTTTAATATCTTATTATTTCTCATATTTAGAAGATTTGGAACAGCTGTATGAGGCAATTTGAATCAGTTGAAACATCATGTTTAACCAAATCTCATTAAAAGGGGTTATAAAAATAAAAGAAAATCTCTTTCCAATATTTGGAAAGTAAAGGTTAATTCCCAAAACGTGTTCAAAAAAACATATAGATGGGCTTACTCTAGGTATATTTCCTGAAATGAGAGCTACATTTGTAATTGATTTGCTTGCTTCAGGGTTTACATAAAATAGAATAGATTTTGCATAACTGATTATAAGGGCTTCACTCATAGCAGAATATTGGCAATCATGTTTGAAATTACTATGTATTTAGGTTTTTTTTCAATAATAACAGTGATTGCAATTTTCTTTTTTTTTAATCGATGAAACAATATTAAGGAAAAATATTCTCTTGTGATAAGCTATGATTGAACCCTCAGTGTCCTTGATCCTTTTTTCTCATCTTGACTCCTGCTAATCTTATTTTGAACAAAAAGCTGAAAGTAAATCAAGGTGTGGTCAGGCTGACTGCTGTGTAAATGCTAAATCTGTTGATATTTCAGTTACTACGTAGAGAGAATGAAGTTAACACAGAAATAGTTTCTGCATTTATTGGAAAACACAAACCTTAAATTCTAGTAAAAGTCAAAACGAGACTGAAATTTTCGTGTATCAGGCATCGTAGACATTAAAGTTATATATTGTATGAGTGAAGAATGAAAAAACTTCCCTTGTTTCTATAGAGCAGACTTAAAACCCTGAATTTAATGTGAATAATGATTAAAAAAATTCAAATGCAATAAAACACAGAACGTGAAGCCTACTGAATGTGACAAGCATGTGTCAGTTCCTGGATAATTTGGGAAGATATTCTTAAGAAGCAGGTAAGAAGAGTGTAGCTCACTCAAGGATTTATGTGGAATGTCAGTTTCTGAGCACACAGTCAGAAAAATATGTGTGTGCATGTATGTGTATCTATGTTCCTATATGTTCTTATAGATACATAGGTATTCCTGTCCTCAGAGAACTGGTACATGTATAGGATATGCATATGTATGTCTATATAGGAGCATATACGAACAGAGACACACACACATAAATATAGAGATATATATATATATAGATAGATAGATAGATTCCTTTCCTCAAAGAACCATCAATTTCTGTCCTTGGGAAAGGTAGATGATCCATTTTTTCATTATACAGCACTGAATTTTTCAGATATGTAGGGTTTTTTCCCTTTCAGGTGTCCAAATATCAAATGCTTAGTGAAATCATACATGCGATGTAACACAATTTTCAGTCATATCAAATACAAATATATTGTTAATAAGACCATGATTATATGAGCTGTCTGAAATCAGACAGAGCTCAAAGGGAACTTAAGTTTTTTTGCTAACAAGCTTCATGATGTTAAGCAAATAGTAACGAACAGGCAAAGACAATTGGCTTGTCTGTTTATGTTACCTATTTGTATGTGTAATCTGATTGATTTTTACACATAAAACTCCCAGAATTCTTATTTATAAACCTAAAGATTTGGTCATAAACCCAGTAATCTTGTTACTTATGATTATTTATATTGTAATTATTTATCTTAAACAAAATGGAAAGCTGCTTTTTAAACACTTGTAAAAATAAAATTAAACAAATAGATGAACACTGAAGTTACACTATTTATTACAGGATTATTACTATTGCATGTGTGTTGTTTAAAGTCATTTTATAAATTACGTTAATTGGTAGCAATTCTTCTGAATTAATTCTACAAATCAATATTTAATAAAGGCTTAAAGGTAATCCTGAGATACGCTATAAGAACTAACAGTGTTTTCAAATTCATTTATGTGATTGTATAATTTGTCTAGTTATTGATAATGCTCCTCTGGTTGTTTAAAATGTATTTAATGTTTGGATAGAACTCAAATAGTTAAAAAGCCAAGAATAAAAATAAAAATTGTAACACATGAGGAGACAAAGATAAGGGACAGAGCCCACGGCCATGATGCAGGCTATGCCTATATTAGCAAGTGGCACGGGGAATTACCTATGGATTTATAGAGAGAAGGATGCTGAAGACCCAGCAGCTATCTGTATGTGCTTTTCTGTTTTTTTACTTCAGACTAGTTCTAGTCCCTGTGTTCTAAGACTGCACCCTGATGTAAATCAAAACACAATAAACCACTTCTAATTAACATTTTCATTTGGATCAGGTGTGCAATTTGGAAACATATTTCCTGTCTGTGTCCCCTCACTGCACTTTGCTTCTTAGCACAGGGAAATCTCAGAATGCAGAAAGTGGATCCTGTTAGGTGACACTAGATTGAAAGGTGCACAACAGACAGCGAATGGAGGACAGACTAGAACTTTTTCAAGCTCACCTTGTACCATAATGGGTCCTCAGCATCCATTGTTTTGTCACAGAGCTGCTCCTGTCCCACTACACTGCTTGCTCAATGTGGATGCCTGGGAGCTTTGTGTCTGGCATACGCTCCTGACACAGGCTAAACTGTTAACTTAGATGTATCCATAGAACACACAGTCTGTTGTTGTTTGGGTTTTTTTTAACTACAATAAACAACAACAAAATACAAACAAAATTACTAAAAAAAATGCTAAAAAGGAAGAGATAACAGTGTTTGATACCAACAGTGGTTTTGAATTTAAGGGCAAAAAAAAGTGCATTTCTGCTGTTTGTCATCATGTTTTTAATTATATATTCACTGTTGCTGACAACATTATTTTCACTGGTTCTAAGTATGAATCAGTTTGCAATTAGTTCAAGAAAAGAATTTGACCTTGGGCAGCAGAATAGAGTTGTGAATGGGGGAAATATGTCAGCAGCACGCCTAAAAATAAGAAAGGAAATAGAATACATAATTTTCAAGTGACAATGATTGATGTGTATACATCTCTATGAAAATGAATGAGCAAGAGCCTTCTAAAAACTGGCAAAAGTGAATTAATAATAAATAATGAGAAAAAGGAATAGACTAAATAGTTGATAATGAGAAAATTTGATGTATATAATTATATATAACATAATTATTATATAATTTATATTATTTATTTATATGTTATATAAATTGCATATAGTACATAATTATTGTTCAGAAAGAGGAATGCAAGACAAAAACAAAGTAGTTTTGCATGGAGCCCAGAATTTGTTCCAAAGCCTTTGAAGTCAGCAGGAAGCCACTGGCTTCCGTGCACTTTTTGGCAGCTTTGCACTGTACTTGCAGTATGAGAAATCTGGCACGTCTCTCAGTTTCTCCATAACTCAGTCCTGATCTTAACATAGTGCTTCAGCAGTTCATTCCTTTGTGCATCTTCCTAAATTAATCTCTGGACAATTCACTTTATAGACTCTTTCTGACCTCTCTAATCACGATGGTGCTCGTACTCTAAATGGTGATATGAATTGGATTCCTCTGTATTTGTCTTTTCTCCCCAGAGAAGGAAACACTTGTCAGGGTCAGTAATAAGGAAGTAACTTACTGGGGAAAGTGGTTTCTGTAATATCAGAGACTTATCACTTAATCAGTGGAGAATTTTTTAACTAACCCTTTCGGCTATAGACCGTTACATTTCTGTCCGTCCTACATTTTGCTCCAGATCTTGGCTGGTAAGTTAAACATTTACTTCCTGCCTGTCATTTCAGCTCTTGAGTAAATTGACTTCTCTGTATGTTTTTCCAGAAACATCTGCTCCTCAAGGAATAAGCAAACTAAAAGGAGAAATAATATCTTCAGGTTATCAGAGGAGGAGCTGGAGCTGTTCAGAAGTGGCAGAAGAGTCAAGGAGTCTTGCCTTATTGTAAGATGCACAGCTGAGAGTTCCTGGCTCTCTATACGGGGATACCCTGACAGCTCCCTTAGCTCTCCAGCAGTCCTGACAGGTGCAGCTTGTGCTCCCACAAGATCTGTGGGGCAAAGCTGTGCAGCCCTTCACCTGGCTGGGCCTCCATCCACATGTCATCACTCTGTAGGACAACTGCACAGCAAAACAGTAATGTGGGAGACATCTTTTGACAATTTTAGAACAAAGAATGCTTTGCAAAAGTGTAAAATGCCAGTCTCATCATGGTCTATTGGCAAAATGACAAAGCTGAGAATTGCAAGAAATTTAAAACAAAACACGCTAAAACAAACAAAGACATCCCTCAAAAAACCAAAACAAAACAGAAAAAAAAACAAGTGAAGAAACCTTAGCAATTGTTGCATATAATATTGTTTAAAATATTTAAGGTATAGGAAGCTTTTCACAGTGACTCATTTGTCCTTGATATTTTGTAAAACGAAATGCTTTTATAATGAATGCTTACAGAAGACAAAGTATTTATTAGAATAAAAGATGGGATTTGGATGTAAATAAGATTGACTTCATTTGCAAAATAGGATACATTATTTTTGGCATTGAAAGTCAAATGTGAAATATCATTGTTACATTACAGTTGTTCCTTCTCCCTGATGGTACTGTTTTTGTCAGTGCTGACTGACTGTTAGGACTAAATCGTGAATTAAAACTCTAACATGAATTTTTCTTGGTTTCTTGTATTATCTGCTGATCTGTAACTAGTTCTATTTACAAAAAAAAAAAAAGGAAAGAAAGAAAGAAAAAGAAATGACAAAAAGAAATACATTGTTAGGTTTATTTGTTGTTTGCTTTTTTTTTTTAAACTGGAAGGCTTGGAAGATTATTTAACATTCATATGACAGCAATGTGTGGTTCTGCATTCTTACAGAGAGTATTTGGAACACATGCAAAATTAGATGTGTAAATCATCATCTGCTAAGTAAGTCATCCCATTCAAATAACTAGTACTGAGGGAAACCACCATAACACAAAATTTTAGGTGAAGGAAGAAAAATCTGGGATCACAAAAATGCAACCATCATGCTGGTTTACTTGTTTAAAATTAATTAGATGCAGACATTTCAAATTTGATAGATGAAGACATGAGAAAAATCTAAACAATCAAAAAGAGAGAACAAATGAAGTTGTAAGAACATGGCTGGTGATATATAACAGTAAAAAAATCTGTATATGTATTACAGAAGAGCAATCATTGTAAAAGAATATACATGTACATGATACTTAGGTACTATAAATATATTTTTAAAATACGTAACTCTTTTCAGTCCTTCACATGTCAGAGAGGACTTTCACATCATAATTTCTCTTACAGTGAATATGATTTCTTTTACCCTTTTCCTCTTTCTCATATCATTCTCGTTCTTGTTTGAGAAATCACACCAAACAACAGTATTACTTGCCTGTATAAAGTGACTAAACTTAAAGCGTTTCTGTATCTTTCTTGAAATATAACCCCCTCTTAGCTTAAAATATAGTTTATACATAGACGTAAATAACTTCTTTTTTGTGTCATCTTTGAAGGGAAAAAGACCGAAGAACTTGTTTATTGCTCACATAGATAAATTTATTTGGACCTTCAAATGTCAGATTATTACAAAACAGATTTATATCAGCTTGTGTTTAGAAACAGCTCAGGCTTATACAGGACAGGAGAAAAAGCAAACTAAACCAAAAAACTCCACAAACCTGCAGAGGTCACTGAGAATACAAACAAAAGTTGTTCTAGAACTGCTCCTCTTAATTGCCTTAGATGTCTTTGTAACTCCTAGTGTTGTAAAGGAAGAACTCTTATATTGTGAAGTTTATAAGTTAAATTGAAACAGTTGTTTTCCCTGTCAGAGCTATAGATGAGAAAATGAGACTGGAGAAAAATGAAGTAAGATCCTGACAACCTGTATTTCTCTTCCCTCCTATCTGGTCCCAAGACATTCCCTTAAATTATAGCTTCACAGGTGATATCCAAAATAAAACAAGAAAAGAGACATGAAAAAAAAAAACAATAAATGGTTAATAGTAGTGCAATTACTGACAGTTCCTCTCAATCTTTGTTACTGCCTCCTTGTTTTTTTTAAGAAAAAAAAGCATAGCAAAAAGAGAACAGAATTCAAGTGTTTCAGAATTAAAACTAGGTCTGCTTTGGGACACGCTTTCTTGGAGTCCATTAACTCTCAGCAAAAAGGTGGAAAAAACAGACCTCTGTAAATCCTACAGATTTGGAGCACTATAATGAAAGCAGATGGTTTTAAGCAAGTCTTCGGTAGCAAACAGATAAAAATTAACTAGTCTGGTAGCAGACTAGATGAATAACAAAGAAAACAATAATTGGAGACATTCTGCCAAATAAATACATCAGATACATTTCAGTCTGTTATGGGCTAGACAGTTATCTGACTTGTTTAGTCAGTTACAAGTTAATTGTAGGAATGGGACATTCTATCAAATAAAATTAGTGCTGGTCTGTTAGCCATGTCCTAATCAAAACAAAAGGACCCAATTAGATGCTGTTATGATTTCCAACCAGCATTTTAAGTGTATTTGCTGCATTCTTGGGATGAAAATCAGAATTTTGACTAGATGCATGCTTTAGTAAATTATCAAGTAATAAGATATATTTACATATAAATGTTTTAAAGCCTCAAAATTATGCTTGTAGTTTTGTTCCACTGAATTGTGATGATAGTTGATTTTAACAAGACTTCTCACTGAGTGAGGCATTTTCAGTGTGCAGACAGACGAAAGAAGTAATTCTCTGAACAGACGCAGACGCAGTGGTATGAACACCTTACATTCTTGCCTATAATGCTTTAATCTGATGATTCCAAAATATTTACTCTATATTTATTAGATTTCAATTTATTTCCATTTGAATTATGCAGCCGTTGTCCCTTAAAGGGGTCTGGACAATACCTCCAATGAGTTTTTCTTTGTCTGCCATTTTCATCTGTTGTTGCTGGTGTAGGTTTTGGATGCTAATTCCCTTTTTTTGCCCATTTATTGTAACACGTAAGAAGAAGTAGAAGGTGACTATGAATGACAAATGTAGATGCAAGAGAATACAAGCAGACTTATAGCTTGTGAAATGGAAGGACTCTTTCCTATTAATACTTATGACCTCAGTAGTAAAGAGGTTTAAGCAGCCCTGCATATAAATTTTGGATCACATATGCCTTGCATCTGGTGAACGGGGTGGGGTAAACCAGAAAGCATCAGAGGATTATCCATACATACGTGTACACAGAAATAATACAAAAAAATTGCCATTCATTCTATTATTGACAATAAATAGCATATGTAAAAGTGTCCATATTTTTTTCTCCGGTTATCAAAGGGCACATATAGAGGGTATAGTTAAAAGAGTCAAGCTGTTAAATATGCTTAAATCTTTCTGTGACCCAGGGCTTGCATGTGTGTTCAATGTTACATGCCCTTGCAACAGAGATAATAATTTCCTTCTACTTGAGTGAGATACATTAAAGCTCTTAGCACACTTGAACTTAAAGTGTGAGTCTACATTTTAGCTGAACAGAAGAACAGAAAGTTTAAAAGGAAGCAATGACCAGAAAAATGTGTGTTGAACCACCTGAAAATTTTTTTCTTTTATTATCTCATCCACACAGTTACCATCGCTGCCACCCCCCCCCCAAAAAAAAACCAAAACAAAACAAACCCCAACACAGAAAACCTGGCATATCAAAACTACAGTCTATCATCAAGACCAAATTCCATTTAGCTACAGAATGTACAGTGCACTGGGTTGTATTGCAAATGAATGAATGAATGATAACTCACTTCAGATTTTCATTTACGGCTCAAATCTGCAGTCCATTCTGGTACTTAACACTGAAGAAGTATCACTGAATTAATAAAACTACCTGACTGAATGCTATTCACAGCATGAATGAGGATTGCAGAATAATTTATTCCTGTTGAAATGACCCAGTGACTTGATCATGTCAGTCACTGGAAAAAGTTTCATATATATATTATTTCCCTAGTGTTTCAAACCTAAACTTATTGTGTTTTACTCCCTCTTTTGTGTCCCCTTCTTTAAATCAGTAAATAGTATATGTAAAAAAATTCTTAAAAGGGTCATGAAATTATCTCGTATTACATAAACAACACTTTGAATAGTTACTTGATACACTAAATCTTTGGTCAATGGCTCCTAATTATTATTTTTAATTAAATACAGGATTATTACCTTTGATAGATTTAAAGTTTTGATAGTATGATTTGGCAACTTGTCATCCTTCTGTTAACTCCTTCTCTTAATTCAAAGGCCATAAATATCTAAATGATTCTTTTTCAAAATCTAATACAATATATTCTGAATTTAATTTCATTTACTTGGTCTATAAGAAACATATCGTGGCTAAACATTTTCATCAATGGTTACGTGGATCTTCATAGGAAATTTTATTAACTTGACTACAACTCTAATATAGTTCTCTTGTCAATTTCATCTGTTATACACAACAGAACTCTGAAGTGCTGTTAAAGAGAATGATGTCCAATTAGCGAAAAAAACCACAAAAGGTGGATTTAAAAATTTTTTTCCTTTACTTGTTTTGTGTTACCTTTTCTTACATATTTTTATAAAAACTCGTATAGCAGTTGGATCTTTTACTGCACAAAGTAACCACTACAAAGAAATGATTTTTGGTAAAGACATCTTATTAATTTCTGATGAATACCCTCTCCGATTATATTCTCCTTGTTTCTATTTAATCATTATTCACAATTATTGTTCATTTGTATTTTCATTAGAGACTTAGAGAGGATGATAAATGCTCACAAGCAATATTACATCGAATAGACTTTAGTAACTCTGTCTCCAAAACTTTTACTCTTGTAGCTGAAATTATGCCCAATCCCTCCAGAAGAAATTATAATGGTATTTATGGATATATTGAGATATGCATATATTTAACATACAGAAAGTATGCTAAAACGTAAAAAGATTGCTATTTTTTGTAAATAAAGACTAAAGTTATTGTCTGATTGATCTTATTTATAGCCACCATAGACCTAACCCTCTTCTCTAACTTATCTGAAGTTTGGTGGTTGTGGGGACAGTACCATAACTGACTGTATACTCTAGATCACTGTGAAAGTTTCTTCAGTTTTTGGACAGTGTAAAGCACCTGTGATTCATTATAGTTCTTATTCTGTAACTCTCTGTCTTTGTTTATCCATCTATATTTAAATATATCCTTGTGAAAAAAAGTTGTGAGTAGAACTGTAAAAAAAAAGGATATAAATAATTTAATGTATTTTCCCCTGCTCCTTTTAATGAATAGGTATCAGTTTACTAAATTGGTGAAACAGCTCAGATTGTAGTCAGTCTGATCTTCCAACCTTGTCCGGTGAATACATTGAATAACAACATACATTTGTAAGAAGCTGTGCAAGTGCTCTAGTATCTCTTAAAGATCCTTTATAGCATGCCAAACTCATTACCATAAGATTGCTAGTAACTATGGCTTGTCTCATGCAATAGCCAGTAATAGCCTGTAGCAGTTAGTCCTCTGTATAAAGTTATTAACACGTTTGTATTAAAATTCAAGGGTCAGTGTACAGACGGATTAAAATGAGATGTATATGTTGCCTTACTCGGCAGGAAAAAACACATTACTATTGTTGGATATTGAATCACCAGAATGGAAGATGTACTCACCTGGTCTACTGATATTAGTTTTTCCAAATAATTTACAATTAGTAGAGCTGAGGGAGGTGAAAATGTAAAAATGCCTCCAACTTTTAAAGGAAAGTACAATCTTATGGGCTTGCAAAGAAGGTCTTGAGCATTTGTTACTTGTGTAAATAGTGCAGTAGCATTTATTGTTGCCAGATGAAAAACAGGAAAAAAAATGTTGGCTGGGAGGATGGCAAAGTGGAAATGAAGAAGCAGAAAAACGAAGTTTCTGATATACTGATCTTCCAATATGGGAGTAAACATTTGTTAATTGCACCTCAATGAGAAGTAAACAGAAATTCTGTCTATGCCTAGAAGTGAGGGAAATTGAGCCACAGCAAAAGAATACATCCCTCTACAATGTCTGCATTCCCTCTACCCCGTGACTAAAAATAAATTTAGAGCTTTGTCCTTACTCTTTGCAGAAAAATTATCTGTAAAAAAAAAAAAAAAGAGAGAAAAAAAAGGCATTTTGTTCCTTGCCCCACTTATAGCACCTCTTACACTTTCACATGGAGGCTGCCAGACTCAAATTTTTGCAAAGATTGCAAGTCTCTTTTTGTGGTCAAAGCTGTGAACAGATGCACAAAGGGAGAAGACAGACATTTAAAAAAGAATCACATGGAAGGAACAGATACAGGGAAATTTTTAAACCTGAGATACTCCTACTGTGCAGCCAAATGCACTGCCAATAATCTACAGATGTACAGCACATGGGTGTGCAAAGCTGTCACTGTTAGAGGTGTGAAAAGAGTTCTTAGTATGTTCATTGAATAGCAAACGTACCCATCTGTTCTGTTGAAATAAGTGAGATCTACATCTATAATCTCATAAGTTAAGCAAGTTAACATTTCTATGGAGTAACAAAACAAAGGTAACAAGGTGTGCTCCCTGGTACTGACATGGGTAAACACCTTCTGTATCCAAAAGTAAATATTCAGGGCTTAAGAATGAGTTACACATTTTTTCTCATTTGTATTTCTGACATGTTGTTTGCTGTCTATTCAATTTCAGCCTGTGTTATCTTTGCAGGGCAGAGCACCAACATACCTGGCCAAACATCTTTTGTGTGTTTACGAATGGTGACTGAACAACAATCCCCACGGTAGATATTTCCGGAACAGAGACTCCAAGATGGAAACTTCTTCCTAACTTAATCGTTATAGGATTGCTATGTATCCTGAGGCATAAAAAAATAGGAGAAAATATTTTGAAAACACCTTCTTGATTTTGAACTCTGAAATTTCCCTCACAAAGTAAGGTGAGCCCACTGACAGTTGAACCAAAAAAAAAAAAAAAAGCTTGCATGCTTCAAATAAGATGAAGCTGGAGCTCAAAGTGTTTCCATACAGCAGCTACCCCAGCTTGCTATACCTCTGAGTCTGAATCTGAATATGTGCATGGTTCTTGTCTAAGTCTCATTAAGAACATCAAGGAGAGGAACAAATATTTAACTTCCCTAGGGATCAATCACATAGATGTTCATTGAGCCTAACTAATACATACACCCATCCTGGATTAAACCCTATTACAGCCATAGATCTTTATTGAGATTATAATAGTCAGAGCACTCATCAAGAACGGGGATAACAGCATTAATTTGTCTCCAAGGTTCAACTAGAATTCTGTCCTTCCAGAAGAGGAGGTTTCAGCTGTGAAAAAGGTATAGGCTACATATTTTTCAAAAGAGCTGTATCCCTTCCTCCTTTTATAGATTTAAAGCTGTCCTAGAGAACAGCAAAGAATGGATAGTGTTTGCAGCCAGAGCAAAGTACAAAAAAGGATCATGGGGCTAGAGTAGTGGGGAGAGAGGAGATTCTTAATTTGTTTTTTCTGTGCCCAGATGTATTTATGCATTTAATATTAATCAGTCATTTATTAAAAAATGTAATAATAATTAATCTCCTCCCAAAGTATAAGGACAAACATATCCTCTAGCTATTTCATCTCATAGAGAGATGCAGTTTCAACTATTCTGTACTTTCAGAGTAAAAGCTTGGTTGTAGTTTGTGCTTCTACTAGTTTACTTTCCATGTGAATTGGTCTCATTTGGCAAAGTGATAGGAACGGTTGATTGTGGATTTTGGGGGTGCACAGAGATTCCAGGCTTTTTTTTTCAGAAGAAATAATAGAGTTGGATAAATGCTGTGATGTTCATAATTTTGTTAGCAATACTGAAAGGTCACAAAACAATGTGAGTTAAGAATGCCGCGCTCAAATCACACCTCTGGAAAATGTGGCATGACCCTGCTCCATGTAGTCAGCATTTATTCACTGCTGGTGGCCAGTCAAACAGGAATTTTTGATGCTGCCAAGAAATCTGCTTCCCACACTGCAAGACTAAAGCTTTGTGCTAAAAATGAATTTGCACCAAGATTAGCTTTAAAATGCATTTTATCAAGTTGAAATTATAGAGGTTGAAATGTAAAATCAGGCATAATCGAAACAGGGAGAGATTAGCAATTTGCTACCGGGAAGAACATTTCCATCTATAAAATTAGTAAAGGTTGCCTTAAAGCAAAACAAAGATGTCAATATTGTAACTGCATACAATCTCACCATCCAATGGCCAGTGTCACTGTGTAAGAATGTACAAAATGGAAGTACATTTGCAGCCTTGGGCACTGGAGGTTCAGTGTACTCATCCTGACCTGCATGACGCACTAAAAATCACTTGGCTACATGTAACTCTTTCCTACAGCAGAGACATAAAATGTTGCAACGCAAATCAAAAGGCAGTAGGTAATTCATTTATGCTTTGTGATATTCATATTTCATATAATTTGTTTGACAATTTTCAGACCATCAATAGAAAACTGTGAAGGGAGACACTTGTTTCAGAAATATCTCTTCATTAAAGCATAGGGGTCCCTCACATTCATTGCTACCATAGTTTTCTTCATTATTCAATAGCACTTTCAATCCCCATGTGTATGACTTTCATTATTACGGATCATTTTTTCCTTAGGATGTGTGATTTAATTTTAATGTAGGAATCTAAATCAAAATCCTTTCCTATTTAGTGGCTCTCTAGTGCAATAAAAGAGAGTAAGGCTTAGCCCTCTGCTTTTGTGCTCAGGAGCATTTTGCCATGTATTTATGATAAAATCAATAGGAAGGGCCCAACAGTGAAAAGTAGGAAGAAACTTTCTTTGTATGAAGCTGAAGAATAATTACATTTTTTTTCCCCAACACAAAAATGCTGCAAGCAAATAGCTTCTTAATTCAACATCTATCACCATTTAACCTTGTTTGTCCTCTCGTTGATAGAATAACACAATTAAAAGCCTTTCCCTTTGAATTACCAGTGTCTGAAGTTAAAATGGCTTGTGTTTTATGAAAGCTGTGTTCTCTGTTAGTTCCATAAAGACGTCTCTGGATTGTTCGCTGTGGCTCACTCACTCTTAGCATCTATGGGACTGCAGCACCAATGAAAGCTTTTCTCTTGCTGGAACATAGCCAAGCTATGATCTAATACTGCAAATTATTTTTCTCTTTTACGCTGGGGAACTACTGTGTTAAAAGCCAGCTTATTTTCCTAGCTCCAGGAGAGTGTGGCACAGACAGGTGTAACTCCTCTGATTGCACTGAAACCAGTCTCAAGGCCCTCCATAGTCAATGTTTCAGTGCACAAGCATGAAGGAGAACCAGCATATTTTCCCTTGTTCTCCATTTTTAAACCATGGCCTAATCAGCAGCTTCACAAAAGTGTCTCGGCTTGTGTGTTATTTTTTTTTCTCTGTCTAAGTACAAGTCTGAAGATATGGAAATTATGTCACTAAAAGAATCGTGTCATTTCTACGTAGACACTGTCTGTCAGTCCTGATATGGTTTTGAGCTTGAAATCTGAGAAATACAAATGATGTTTAAAAAACAGGCTTCAGCACAGGTAATACTAAGAAAAAAACCTGTGAGCTAGGACCGCCTGCTATAAAAGATGAATATGCTCTGTTGTTTACTACCACCTCCCCCGGCCCCCCCTCAAAAAAAGAAGGAAGAGATGTGGAAACAAGAGGTTCACCTGTTGAAAATATTGCAGATATGGTAAGAAAACTGGAATCAGCGTTATCTGCTGTGGAAAATTACATTTTATATTTAATTATATTTACCTCATTTTTTCGTGCTATCTTCACACCAGTTCAGCTTAAGCCGGTGATTACTGTTGGACACCTGATGCTTCCCCTTTTCTAAAGGTAGTCCTGCTGCTGGTCCCGCTGCTCTTCCAAATGGTTGCCAGTGCTTTCACTGTAAAGAATTTCCAAGGATGTAATATAATACCTGATACTTGTTAGGGCTTTTTCTCCTCTATAAGCTTAAGGGATCCTCTGAGGCCTCTGCACCATATGCTACTGTATGCCAGAAGCCTGTCAGCTCCTGGGACATGTGCAAGGTTGACCGGATTCAGGAGGCAGCTGATCGGGGTTGTTCCTTCGGTTCCTTGTGGGGGGACCTTGTTGTTTGATAGCAGGGTCTATTCCTCTCACTGTGTCCCTGAGCCCTTGCCCTGGTGTGATGAGCACCTGGTGTGATGACGCAGTGTTAGTGGTAATATGCATTTCTGCAGGGTGATGACAAAAGCCATTGCTGATGCTTTATGCTGTCTTTGTGTGAGAATAAACGGCAACACAGAAGGAGACTCTGTGAAGAATTGGTTCCTGCTGTCTTACAGAAAAGATGCTCAGCTGAGCCTTTTACCAGATGAAGTGCATCTTTCTGAGAGCAGAGTTGAAAACTAGCTTTGGTGTATGATGTTCTTTGCTTTCTCCTCTTCCCAGAAAATGTTACTGCTCTCCACTTCTGAATGTCACTTCTCCACTGTCATGACTGTGTTTCTGTGAGGATGAGGTAACCTGAGCCACAGGTTGCCCCACTGTGCCTTCCTCACAAATCTCCACCATTTGCTCTCTGTCCCCTGATTAGCCCAGATGCAGAGCTGCACTGATACAACTCTATGGGTTTCAGGAGCCATCTTTTTTTTTCCCTGCTTCGACCTCTAAAGCCCTCTATCACTTCTGACCCTTATTCTGGACTTCCTCCACAACACTGGGAAACACTCCTTTCCAACTGGAATACAGTACGCTGTTTTTTGGTACTGATCACACCGAAAACCCTTTACCAAGGGCCATTTGGAACACTCAGCCATAGCTGAGGAGGAGTGTGAGGGCTGTTGCTGTGATGTTAACCTTCTTCTGCACTTCTGGTTTGTATGAAAAGGGGCTTTAGTAGAATTTCTGAAGGTCTCCAGGTTTGGGGAGCTGGCCTAAACTCCCTTTGTTAGTGGTATGTAGCAATATATGGGTACAAACTGTACATAATTTAAAAACATAAAGCATCAAAGAAAAACAAAGGAAAAATACATGAAGGGGGAAAAAGGTTGCAATCTTTTGCAAAGGCAAAAATAAGAGAGAAATATCCTAGAGTGGTGTTGTGCTCCTATAGAGTATTGGTAGACTCATGCAGTCTGCCAATAAGGAGTGGTTGGGCCTCCACTTTGTTTCCACATCTGATGTGCTTGCCAAGGTCCATACAAAGGATTCCGGTGGGCCTTTTAAATGAGCAGTTTGCTTTTTGTGTGATGGCTGGCTTGAGCAGTTCTGCTCATCAGCCAGATGGCTCTTTTCTCTGATACATGGTTTTTCCCATTCCCTTCTTCATTTTCAGCTTGGCTATGCAAACAGTATTTTTTGCCTTTTATATTTGCCTGTACAATTCCCCCTCCTAATATTTCAGGCTGGAAACAAACTAATGAATTAATTCTTAATTAAAATGAGGACATATGCCAGACAATTCATTTGGTAATTAGAATGACAGAAGAAAGATTTTTTAAAAGTATCACAAATAGATATTTACGCAGAGACTTTTCTTTAAATATCTTAGGTACATAAGATCAACCAGGCAAATGCTATATTTCGTATTTACCTGACATGTAAATAGATATCGTATGGGGTTCTGATCATCTTTCTAGCTACAACTTATTAACATTTTCTAAACCTCATAAATTCAACTTTCAGGAAAAACAAAGGTATGTAGTTAAATTTATGTATAAATAATGTCAAATCCATCACATAAAATTGGTGATAATTCTTGGCATTTATAGACCCAGAAGTCTCAGATGTTTCTTGTATGTACAAAACGACTGTGTGTTCCATCACTCTGATGAAGCAGGCATTTTGTATACAGGAGAACTAAGAAGGAAAATGATCACCCATGGTCACCTTAATTACCCGGTAACCTGAAACCACTGACCATGAAAGTGTAATTTAGACTATTAGGTTCTTTAGCTGAAAGTTTTACTTTCTCCCTAGTTGATTCAGCACATCATTTTACATTCAATTTTCAGCATTGTGAGTTTGTGTTTTAACTTAATAACTGAGTCTTTTGTTCAGAAATTCTTGCTGTCTTACTACATCCCATTGTTTTCAAACGATTTGGTTTTGGGTTTTTTTGTGATATATATTATTAAGGTTTGCAAGTTGAGGAAAAGAGGTCTGGTGCCAAGTGAAAGACTCAGCTCTGGCATCATATTTTTTAAGACACAGTTCATTGGCGACCAATTTTCACATTATTTAAATGTAGATTTTGTAGCTGACATTGATATTGGGTCAGCACTGTGCTTTCCTGATGAAAATAACTCAGAATTGTTTCAAGAAAACTCTACCTTTTCTCCTGCTAGGAGCTGCCTGTTTCACAACTTCAACCCTTGCTGTTTGTCTACCAGAATGGTCACGGACCAGGCATTGCTCGACTGTGGAAGGGTCTGGTAGAACAGAGAAACTGTTCTGAATGCTCCTTTCCAAGCTGAAAAATGTTCAGTTAGAACTTACTGCTACTGCTTTATAGCCCATCATAGGCAGTCATTCAGCTGTCTATTAGGAATTTGATGAATGCTTCATACCCATACCAGAACTGTCTATAACGTGGAGATTTTTTTTTCCCTTGGGGGACTGCAAAAGTGATTTTTAAAAGTTTATTTATTTTTTTCACCAGAAAACTGTTTGTTTGTTTGTTTAACTGAAGAATTTTGAATTGGAAATAGTAGGTTTCAACCTTCAGAAAGAACATTTCAGAGTTGGTATTCAGTTAGGAAACCTATCATATCAAGCAAGAAAACACAGTGCAATATGAAATACTTCATGGCTTCCGTGGTATGCTCATGCTGATGGATTCCCTGAAAACAAAGACACTTCAGTCAAGCTATAAATATACATAGCAGTATCATTTACAATGTAAATATTTTATTTTTATTTCTATTTCAGATGGAAGTAGGTGCTTTTCAAGAAAAAAAGTTTGAGATCTAATTTTCTATCAGATAATAAAGTCAATAGAAAATTATTCATACTTAATTCTTGTTTGGATTGGTTCCTATCTTGCACTGGAACTTCCATTTCATTTTTACCCTTCTAGGTCAGTTCTGGAACAGGTTTGAGATACAAACACACAATGCAAATCCCCAAGTTCTCACTCTTGTTAAGAAATGTAATCCTACTAGCTCATGAGAATGTGGATTCTCTCCTCTCATCATGTTATTCCTTCTTGCCTTCTTCACTTGAAACATCTTGGAAATGGTGTCAAAGTTGGTGTATTTATGGATGCTGACAGGTGGTAGGTGTTAGGGCACTAAATACCTCTTCCAGGCTATGTCTAGTGCATCACACTGTTCACACCACCAAGGCAGTGAAACAGTTCATGGTGCCATTTATAAGGAGCAGCCAGAACAATCATAATTCTTATCCAAGATCTGTCACTCCTAGGTATGATTTTTCTTATCTAGATTTTTATGAAGTCCAGTAATTACCAGACTAGATGTGCTTTGAAAATAAATAAACTTTCATAATTCATTTGGAGAGTTCAGAATAAGGGCATTCTACAATCCTACAATATCTCTATTATATTTCTTTTTTTTTTTAAATGGGACCTCTTTTCTTGTTTTCATTTTCCCAAGCTTTTGTCAGTTCTTTCAGAATGCATCAGCACTGTGAGACAACACCCTGTCCTCTTTTCTACGCACTGTTTGTGTACCAGGCTCAGAACTGCCATTTCACATCACAGTACATTGATTTTTAATGTTCTTTTAATTTAGTCTAAAAATGCAGAAATCTTAGCTCAGTTAGGCTGCATGCTGACCTGCATTTGAACTTCTTACCAGCTGCTCTTAGGTCTCTGGCAACACTTCTTTTTTTTGAAACCACAATCAACCAAAAAAAAAATCTTTAAATGACATTACAGGCTGTTTTTAATTATATTTTAACATTATTTTTGTTCAGTCAAAAACAAATATGTGCTTTCAAAATGGTTGTCAGGGATGCAGGATTTAAACAGATGCAATAATCTCTCTCACTTCTGTCTCATTCTGTCTTTGGATCTTTTGCTGTTATTTGATTTACTAAGACACAGCAGCTGGTATGCCCTTTTTGAGCTAGCTTTGCAAGATTAAATTCTGCCACCTTGACCTAGCATAAATACTGAGAAGTGGCACAGCCCAGGTTCATCATGGGATCTGGTGCATGAAATTAATGCTGGGAAGTAGGATAACATAGTGACAGTGACATGGATGTGTCAGTCTGGTTAATTCTGGAGTTCTGGAAGAGGGGAAAAGTTCAGTAAGACAGCATCGCCCTACTGAGTTGTGCAAAGGAAAAAAATATGTTCCCATGTAACTGTTTGGGGTAGAGAGGAATAGCAGGCATACGATATTATCTTAGAAGAGGTTGATATGCTCTGAAATAGGACACTTTCAAAGCTTCTGCAGTTCCCTATACAGCCTGACAGTACAGTTTACACTTAGTTCCATTAGCAAAAGAATAGAAATGCTTCTGGAAAAGCTGGAACAATGAAACAGGGATCTTGTCCTGCAATATCAGTAAATGAATTTCCTGTTGACTTCACTGGGTATTTTAAACAAGCATAGACTGCAGAAATAACTCTCTTTTTTTTTTTTTTAACAGAAAGAATGACTAAACATGAGGATATTTTTAGTATACTTTTATTATTCTTACAGAGCCAATTTTAGATTAACCTTCTCTTTCTAAGGCATGATGAAAAGCCGCAAAACCTGTTGTATTCTTGATTTCATTCCCAATGGCATACTGGCATACCACTTACACAAGACTGCCTTGAGCAGTATTCTGTAAACTAAATGGTGATTATGCATATATGAGCACTGGGCCAATAAAGCACAGAATTTTCTATTCACATTTATAACTGCTGCATGGCATCACTTCTTCTAAGGCAAAGAAGGCTTCTTTTTATACTAACACACTGAAGAAAATACAAATAAACTTGAAAACCTCAGGGCAAGAATATGCACATAGAATTTAAATTTATCATATCTTCTTTGGTGGATATAAGCAAAAAAAGATGATTTAACTGTTTTGGTACTATGGATCTGAAGGTGATAATTTATTCCCAAATCTGAATTTTGTTGTTTGTTCAAACTAGACACTGTAGCTCCTAATGAAATAATAATTTTGTCTGCAGTAAATGTCATTCTGAAGTACTGTTCAGAGTATAGGCTTCTAAAGGGCAAAATCGACTCAATTTTAAAGACAAAAATTTACAAAAAAAATCCACCTATAACAGATGCTCTAGCATATGGCTAGGTTTTAAGTGAGTGCACAGTTGAGTACAGAAGATAAATAAAGGCATGATAAGACCCTCTCCTTCTTCTTTTGCCCCATAGATACACTAATCACATGGTCACCAGATGGCATATACAGAACTTTGAATGCAGTACAACATTTGCAACTACCATTTTGGGCCTTAAAATCTGAATATTAAAATGCTTATTTCATAAGGCTGAAAAGAAGCACTTAATGTTGTTTATTTTCATTGTTATTACTATTCAGAGCAGAGAAAAGAATCGATTTGTGCAACCAAAGTGGGCAACAGTGCTTTGAAATGACCTCACTGGTCTTTGGGCCTTGGTGAAGACAGCTAAGACAGTAGTGAAACCCTTAGCCTGGACACCTGTACTGCCCTGAGTTGAAAAGCAAGGGGCCTAATTTTTTTTTGGAAAGCTGATGAAGGGTGTACAGCTCGCCTCTGTACTGTGGGATCCGCATGGGCGAGGATCACAAAGGTGGCTTTGCTCCTGACTCCCCTGTCACCGTTGTCCCCATGTCCCTCTGGGCGGAGGGGACTGCACTGCTCAGACACTCCTCCAGTGCCAGGGCAGAGGCTGGATCCTAGGGAACCTTCCCCCAAAGTCTTGTTTTCTCCCCACAGTTATTACAGGAGCCAGAGCCACGTAGTATGTGGAAGCGATACCTTGTATGCTCCTACTATCCGAGGCCACAAGAGGGAGAACAAGATAACGAAGCCACGGTACGAAGAATTGCGTGCCCCGAATAGCAGCTTCATCAAGTCTTGTCTGTTCTTCCAGTTTCCTGGGTTCAAGTAAATAATCATTAAGCATTCAAAAGCTGAACATCAGAAATTCGCAGCTGAAAGGTAAATGAAAATGACACTGGAGCAAACTTCGCCTTTATGCTGCAACATATGCTGACCGCAAGGACTGAATGTTTGTACAGGAAATAATACTAAATGCCTCACAGAAAAAAGATTTCTAAATACTTGAATACAAATGGAAATCCAATTAACCAGAACATATTTCTGCCTTGAACACATTTACAGTAAAGCAGTGTGTAGGTTTTCCTTTCATGGAGGCTACTGTGGAAGCTCACATAGACTTTGGCTTTTTTAAGCTTTTATTAATTTAAAGGTAAAGATTCAGCTTCATTTGTGGATGTTCTTCTAAATCTCAAGAAACTGAGTAGATAACTCATACTCTGGCTATTTCAAGAAAACTAATTTGCATTATAGCACAAAATTCTCAGATGTACTTCTATTAAAAAAATTGTAATCAAGAGTATATAGATTTAAGAAAGCAAAATGTAGGAAATATATAGTATTTCTACTAGACATTATGTCAGCCCTGCTGGTATTAAAAAGACTAGAATTACATAGGTGCATTATAATCTTTTAGAGTGTTTATGTAACTGTTTTCCTGAGTGTAACTGTCATCCAGAGAACTTTAGGGACGTTACTGTTTAACAACAATGCTGAAGAAAGTACGTAAAGAAGATGGGTAAAACATATTATCATGGGTTATAAACAACCCTTTCAGTTTCTTCCTTTGTCTTTATTCTTTGAATGCTATATTTTTAACATTATTGTTTGAAGACCACCAGGGGACTGTGGCAATTCATAACGTTGCAACATTGAAAGTAACACATTTGATTAATTTTTAATGTGAATACAGTAGCGATTTCGTTTGTCAGAAACCATGGGGAACAAAGTTGGATATCATACATTAGCAGCCTCCATTTAATGTAATAAGGAATATAATTAGATCATAAACAGAGATATGATTTAAAAATGTACTCTTATGCTTAATGAAGTGACATTAGAATGTTCTGCTGTTGTAAACAGAATATGTCCATTTCCAGGAAAAGTGTAGAGCTTCTATCTTAAAAAAAAAAAAGAAAATAAAAGAGTATGGAGAGGGGACACAGGCAATAGAAAGTTGCAGAGGTATGCCTGCACCTTTTCACAGTAAATTTTATACTGTTTCTGAATTGATTTTTTTTGATTAATTTATTCTCTCACTTTCTTGTTCTGGCACAAAAAGAAGAAGCAGAGAAAAAGAAGAGGAGAAAATAAATGGGTGTAACAGCTTAATGATTTCAAAGGTTGTGCCTAATCTTGTGCAAGTACTCATAAAAGACCAATTAAGCTACACATGTAGGTCTTTGTAACAAGAAGCCAAATCAGTTTAGCATTTAGTTGGGAATGACAGCATGCTCCCAAACTGTCCTTTTTTTTCCCCTTCTCTTTTTTTGTGGTTTTGGTTTGTTTTCTCTTTGAAAATTTAATTTCAAGTTATGAATTCCTTTTAGTCATTCCTATAGAAGAAAAAAATGTATATTTTCATCATAAAACTGTAGGGTTTTTTCACCTGTCACAGAGCCAATTCTATACTTTTCCTGTCACGTCTGCAGTGCAGATTGCTTGAAAGTAAGACAGTCGTTCTCAAGAAAACAAGATGAAAATAATCATACTTTAATAAAATCAGAGCAGTGACTACATTTAAATTTACGTGGACTTTAGGATTTTTTCCAAGTACATTTTGTTATTTACTTTCTCGATGGAGACATCATTTATAGATCTAAGAATTAAAGCTTTCAAACTCAAAACTTACATTCTATAATTAGCTATCAAGAAAAAAAGAGTCTTATTCCCTTCAGTTATCCCATTTCTAATCTTTTCAGTTTATGGCACAGCTCACAGTTTTTCTCTACCCTTTTTTTTCAGCTTTATTATGTAGCACATTAACAACTTTGACCATGGTTAGATTTACTCAAGAACTATACGGAGCCACTGTACAGAAATGTGCTCTGTTTTGTTTTGTTTTGTTCTACTGCAAGGTTAGAAAATATGCTGGAAACTCTAAACCAGTCCCAGGCTACAACAAACAGTAAGTGTCACTGCTTGCCGAATGACAGATGCTTCTCAGTTGTGACAGAAGTGCTCGTGTGGGCCACTTGGAAGACTACAGATCAGCACTTGCAAGCTATTATCATAAAATACTCCTTGATTTACCATCTGATTTTATTAAATGTCCCCAAAATTAAATATCTTAATGGAAGCATGGAATGGTGTGGTATGCGGTGGATAAATGTAAAACTTTGCCTGTTTGTGAGTTCAGTGAAGGAATAAACCACAGGTGCTCTTGTCTGTGTATGCAATGTTACTGTTTTGAAAACTCGTGCTTTGCCTCTTTGCCTGTAATATAACCACTGTATTTACAGTGGATTTCAGCTTTTATAGTATCATGCCACGTTTTTATGTGCTATTCTTATTTCTTTTTGTACAAGATAGCTTTTAGATCTCAGAAATTGCAAAAATATTGCTCAAATTGTTAGTATTTATATAAAATTAAATACCACAATGTTTACTATATAAATTTGCAGGCAATGAGGCTATTTATTTGAATACAGCCACGTGTGTGTTTCCTAGATGAGATCTATGTTACTGTAATGGATTTTATTATACAGAACTTGGTCTCATATGAGTTTACAGTGCACGTTATTTATATGTAAGTTTTCTTCTGTGAGGAATAGTTTTGTAGGAAAGGTTTAAATTAATAAAAATATTTCCAGAGAATTCTTAAATTAACAAGAAAAGAGTTGGCAGGAATGCTTTTTTGCATGTAGTATTACCAAAAGGTTTTAAATAATGTAAAGGATTCATTTCTTTTATCAAATCCTATAATTACTAGACTCTATGGTTTGCTTTAAGACCACAAAAACCACAAAAAACCGTTTGTTTCATACTACAGATTATAGGATTTTCTTAGGAGTACTCATATGAAGAAAGATTTAGAAGACAGAACGGAACCAATTTGACAAGTGTTAAGGGCAACAAGAGACATGCAAACATGTTAGTGCTCTTTTTCTATATGTAATCTGAGTTTGTCACTTGTCTTCATAGCCATGGCTATCATTTGGAAAATTTTTAATTCCCTTGCCGTTACTAAAATCTTTCCATTGTACCTGTTTTAGGTTTGTTTAGTTTCTTGTTTTTTTGGTGTTTTCTTTTTTTTTTTTTTGGGGGGGGGGTCGTTGTGGTGGGTTTTCTTTGTTGCTGTTTTGTTTTTTGCTTTTTTTAAGATTGGGGATTTTTACATCTTAAATCTATAAAAATAAAAGTTCCTGCTGTTTAGCTAAAAAAGCCCAAAGATTTGTATATGCATGTGTGTGCATGTTAGTGGAAAATTTCTACATGCAGCAGATGAAGCAGGATTTGCAGGAAGAAACAGCTGGTGATCAAAAAAATCATTTGCAAAAAATACCGGTTCGAAGCAGCTCCCAGTCAGATGTGTCTGAGATGTCTGAAGGCTGGAAGGGCCGGCAGAGATGCTCTTGCTGAAGCTCAGCAGCAGACGCACAACATCATCAAAGAGGCATACAGAGGAGTTGAAAAGTTCAGGGTAGGCCTTAAGCATTTCGGTATTTTAGGGGAGGAAAGATTCCTAGTTTATGTGTATTGAAGAGTCACTGTAAAAAACGTAATGCTATGGACTGTATAATGACAAAGAACACTGCTTTTCCTTGCTGTGCTGTTGGGTTTGGTTTTTTTTTGCTTCTTAGGTTTTTTCATACGTTTTAATTCTATTACAGGTTCAGTCATATAATATTGGTAGGGAAAGATATACACTTTTAAAAGCCACATTTGTGCTTGGGTTGTAGAACTGGAGGGAGAATGGTATAGCTTTGGGATGTGTGTAGGACAGAAGACTATTTCTTGTGTAACCATAGAATGGGAAATAAGGTAAAATTATTTTTCTTCTTTACATAATAGATTACTTGAGGAAAGAAACCCTCACGTGGAATCTCACACTGAAATGTTATTTCAAATGTTAAAGTTTTCATAACATTATATACAAAAACATCTTATGCTATTTATTTTGTCACAATTTTTATGCAGTGGTAACAGCTATGTCTGAATTTTCTTGCTCCAGTTTGTAAGAGAATATTAAACTCACGACATTGCTACCTAGTTTTATGCTTTTTTCCCTTTTCCATCAAATAATTTATATAATTTAAAAAAATTCCTATAATTCTAAAGCTTTATAGGAAGTTTTTTTTTCCATTAATATTTTGTGTGCTAGTCATTTATGCAGGTAGAAATGCTTAAATATATATCCTTGTTAACATCATTTTAAGATGGGAGGTTATGTTTGTGAGGGTTTCAGAACTAAGACCGAAGCTGGCACTACCTCTAAATGCTATTCAGTTTAATTTTAAAACAGCATTTTGTAAGTGTTACAAAGTGAGAGTATGTGGCTGAATCTGTGTGAAAAAGAACACGATAAAAACTTTTCACTGCCAGCAAAATAGGAATAAAACCCACTTTCGCTTATGGTTTCTCCAAAACAAAAACAAAAACAAACAAGCATGAGTTATTCACAGTTACATCCCTTATTCCCATGAAAATGGAAAGCATTCTGTGGGGTATAAAACACCTGCTATTACATATATACACACACAGACACAAGTATATACATTTAAAGATACTTTGCTGCAAACCTCCCCTCCTTCAAACGAACCCTTTTAAAAAGACTATTCTCTCTTAAGACAGAGAGAATTGCTAGCCAATTTAAATATGGTAACAGTATAAATTATAAGAAGTTATATTTTACTCCTGCCATAGAGACTGACCCTCAGTTTCAATCGGAGGGGAAAAAAAAAAAAAGCAGTGTTTCCCTTTGTCAATATTTTTGTACAACAAAATTTAATATGAAAAGCTCCACATAAGACTAAGGCATCTTTCCTTATATGTGAAAACAGCTTTTTTAGTTCAGAAAGATATACTGTCACCTGTGAGACAGCTGTGGCCACAAAGGAATGCAACAGGAGTTAGACTGGGTGTGGACTTGTTAAGGAAGCAGTAAAAAGCCTTGGTCTTCCTTTTTCCTGAGGTTCTGGCATGTTTAGCAAGGTTTGCTGTCCCATGGCATGTAACATAAACACATATGCACATCTAAACAGATATCTGTTTAGGGCTGTCTTCAGGCTTACCTCTGTGACCCTGAGGTCCGTTGGCAGTACTTCCTTCCCAGCTCACACTGGCGTCTCTTACTTGCAGTAGTTTTTTTGGAGTCAGTGAACAGTCCTTGAACAGCCATCTGAATGATGCACATACAGATGGAATATTGATGAGATAGGGCACACAAACCTGATGCAGAAATGAGACTGACAATTCTTCATTTCTAAAGTGGTCTGCAAATACTAAAGGCCATTAAAAGGAAATGAAAGTTTGTCTTTATGCATTGCTGCTCCTTTATGTCCCATTCTTGCAAAGAGCTTCATGTAGGCAGGCAATTTCAGTTAAGTACAACTTGTTTGCTGACTTCTTGCAAGGCTATAGATTTCAACAATGTGAAAATGTCAATACACAGATCCCACTTTTACCTTGGAATTTTTTTTTCCAGTCAAAGCAATTATTTACTTTCTTTAACAGAAGTGTCAGACTGAATGTGCTCATGGGTGAAGTCATCGAGTTATGCTGCTTACTTGTGTGAAACTTCTCCTTCACAATGAGAAAGACATAAAAATCTTCTCAAGACAAATGGGTAGTTTCTTACTGATGAGTGCTATGGGTGCAGTCAGAGGACACTGTTTACCAAGTCACTTTTATCCCTACTGTTGTTTTCAGTGTAAAATGCAAAATAGTGGCAGAGATGTTTCACCATTGCTTTTTTGCTTTCAATAAATTATTTATTAAAGGAAGACAGTGGGAAAAATTAAATATTTTGTTATGACATTTCTTAAATGGAACCTATTATAACTTGGAATTATTTGTGGCTTTACAGTTTTGTTCATATCTCAGTTCAATGTCCACAATCTAAGTGAAACAGCCCATTCTGAATCAAATTCTTCAACTTGAAGTGAAAGGAATTTAATTAACGAAATAGTCAAAATGCTGAAAAAATATTTTGCATCAAAAACAAACATAGTGTTGCTTTGGGAAACCCTACCAAAAAAAGGAAAACAAAAGCAATTTTCACAGCTTCGCTCTACAGCTCCAAATGTCACAGAAATGAGCTCCATGTTAGCTACTTCACTGAAATTTCCATATCATACTAATGTCAGTATTAAGTGACTTTCAAGTGGCTTCCAAGAAAATGTTGCCCCATATCTTACTGTAAGCTTTCATCTGTGTCTCTGCGGTACTTTGACTGAGTGGTCTGTTGGATTATATTGTATGCAGCATTTCTCAACTGCTCACTGACAAGACTACAGGAACCACGAAATGCACCTTAATGAAGTATTTGAAAATAAGTGACAATATATTTTACATATAGTTAAGGAAAAAAAAAGTATTTATTTGATAGATTTTTTTTTCAAGAAGTCAAAAAGGGACTACTCTAATCATATAGCTTAAGCTCCTGCATGAAGTAAATTGCAGGATTTCCCTAGATTAATGTTTAACTGCACCAGAATTTATACTTTAGCACAGTGACTCTCAGCCAGCCCTATCCATCTACCTCTTCCCTTGCCTGTCCTCACCTCTGTGCCACAGCCCTGTCCTCTCCTACTTGCTTCCAACCCCTCTGGGCACTGATGCTGTCCTCAAAGCCCTCTCCCTTACCCTTGCTGTGAGGTAGTGGCAGCACCAATGCTGAAGAAGCACAATGAAAACCCAGAAGAAATCGGCACTGTTGCAAAGAGACATAATCAGAGGAAGATGAAAAAGCACCAGTAAGAAATCAATTCAGAGTGAAGGTAGCAGAAGTGGTACCTGGGCATGTCATTGCTGCTGTCTCCTCAAAGAGTTGTTCCTACTCAACCTCAGTTCCCTGTGCCCATGGGTCTCTGAGCACACCATGGATGGGCAGCCATACCTGCCCAGCTGAGATTGCAGGAGTTTATATGACACACTTTTGCCCATCTGAACACTAAGGCTTCCAGAAAAAATCATGAATTGACATTTTCAGGGTGTGCACTATGCCCGATACTACATTTTCTGTCATAAGAAACTGTTTTCTCTGATGTTTAGAAACTGATAAAATTTTAGTGCTGTTGGCTTGAAACAAACAACGTATATCACGTTCATCAAAGATCCACATGATAATGCATTTTTTAAGTGGATGAATGTTTGAAAATATTCTATTAACTAAAATCTTTTGGTTAAAATTTTCATTTCAGCTTAATGAATTAATTGCTTCTTTCAGCCCCCAAAATCTGTTTAAAACATTATATCCTCTAAAAAGCATTTTGATTCTGAGTCCTATACAGGCAAGTAAATGATTGAAAGGTTTTCAAATAGTGTATATAATAGAAAAGTGCAGAACAATGTTGAAAGACAGACTGGAATATGGGAACAATAAATATGGCTGAAATAATTTTGAGAAAGCTGAAAGTTAGCTTGTGGCATGCAACAGGATTGTGTGAATGCAAGAGTTTGGCTTTGGAGAGCAACAGTAGGGTAAATTAGCCTGAAAGCAGCACTATAACAATACTATTTCTGTTGCTTGAACTGATACCTGAACAACTGTCTGTAGCTCAATATTCAACTAACCAATTAACCAAATTTAGAACTATTGCAGACAAGAAAGGCAACATCAGTTGTCTACATCTGGTGTGCTGATGACAGTGTCCATTCTTACGGACAGGGAATGCAGCAGGTGAAGTGTTCCCTGGGAAATTTTTTAAAACAACTTAATGATATTCTTTTAGTGTTTAATCAGTGGGAACTGAGTTGGACTAAACCTGATAGGTTCACTGTTACCTGCACAACATTTTCATATATAGTTTTTGCTTTCCGCAATTGTGTCTTATCAGGAAAGACGAAGGTGAAGGACCCAGTTCAGTCAAAACACCTTGTCAAATGAGGCTTTGTACCATGATTGTGTTCCTGTATTTCTCGTTAGTTACAAGAAAAAAACGGAACTGTTAACAAGGCTTAATCCGTTATACCAAATTGCTAAATATATGCAGGTTTACTGGTGTCCAACCAACAACTTTTAAACCCACTACCTGACTTAAAAAAATGTGAAGTGAGAGAAAATAATTAAGTTCAGTGAAGTTTCAAGAAGGTAGAAAAAGAAAAAAGAAGGAACATGCTAGGAAAAGCCTGGAGTACTATATAATTAGACTCCAAAGAATCTGTACAGGAGACACTCCTTAAAAGTGCCCTAGTTCAGAGAAAAGTTTGAATACAACTCTGCAAACCAGTCATGCATAAGACACAGACTCATAACAGTCTCCACTCCCCCTGATTTCAGTAGTTCCAGAGCCCACAGAACTATCAGTTTTTTACAGGGTTGGTAACTATACAGGGTTATAATTTGCCTGCCCACTGTCAACTGCCAATAATGACTTGTAGAAGTGCAGTAAATTTTCTTTTTACATATTTACCCAGCTATGAAGGAGAAACAGAATTCATGTAGTCAGTAAATACAACTAAGGGAATAAAGGTCACTGCCTGCATATAACTAAAGTAAACTGTTTTTTAGTCAAATATTTCCATTCCAAAGAAAGGAAATGTGTTAAATACTGTTTATAATTTGAAGACTTTTTTTTAAGAAGCAAGTATAGGAGAGAGAGGAGAGACAATGCACTGATATATTTTATTTGTAGGATACACTACTTTGACTCTGAAGAAACTCCTCCTTTTGTTGTAAATGAGAAACACTCCCATTTTTTGTATGTGTGTTTACTCATTTGACCAGGGGGCATTCCAACTAGTACCAATGGGTTGAAACAAACACTGCTGTTTCTTTCCATTAGGGAATGCTGACATTTTTAATGGTCATGTCCTGCCATTTCTGCTCAATAGGGAGTACTCCAGTGTCTCTTCTCCAGCACTAATAGCCCTCAGCAACTGCTCACCTCCTGCACACTGGGCTGGTCTCTGTGCTCTTCCCACGAGCAGAAGGGAAAGCACAGAAACTGAGCCATAGAAATCATCCACTGTTTAGCCTATTATCGCTTATGATGGTGCAATCCTATGTGCTAATTATATATAATAAAGTCTTTATTTTT
>WKFP01014788.1:616507-674969 GCA_011057875.1 Pterocles orientalis | reverse complement strand
TGATACACCCCAGGATGCCATTGGCCTTCTTGGCCACGAGGGCACAGTGCTGGCTCATGGTCATCCTGCTGTCCACCAGGACCCCCAGGTCCCTCTCCCCTACACTACTCTCCAACAGTTCCGTACTCAACTTATACTGGTACCTGGAGTTGTTCTTGCCCAGGTGCAAGACTCTACACTTGCTCTTGTTAAATTGCACTAAATTTTTCCCCGCCCAAATCTCCAGCCTGTCTAGGTCTCGCTGAATGGAAGCACAGCCTTCTGGCATGTCAGCCACTCCTCCCAGTTTCGTATCATCAGCAAACTTGCTGAGGGTGCACTCTATTCCCTCATCCAAGTCGTTGATTAATATATTGAATAACACTGGTCCCAATACCGAACCCTGGGGGACTCCACTAGATACAGGCCTCCAACTAGACTCCATCCCATTCACCACAACTCTCTGGCTTCTTTTCTCCAGCCAGTTCACAATCCGTCTCACTACCTGATCATCCAGATCACACTTCCTCAATTTAGCCGCAAGAATACTGTGGGAGACGGTGTCAAATGCTTTACTGAAATAGAGATAGACCACATCTACTGCTTTACCATCCTCTATCCACCTGGTGATATCCTCACAGAAGGCTATCAGGTTGGTCAAGCATGACTTCCTCTTGGTGAAGCCATGTTGACTGCCTCTAATGACCTTCTTATCCCTGATATGCCTAGAGAGAGCATCAAGAATAAGTTGTTCCATCACCTTTCCAGGGATGGAGGTGAGGCTGACCGGTCTATAGTTACCCGGGTCCTCCTTCTTGCCCTTTTTGAAGACTGGAGTGATATTCACTTTCATCTAATAGTTCCTGGTTTTGAGTATGCCTTTCCAAAAAAACATTATTCAGAATAAAATATTATTATTTAATGTTAACATTTAGAACTAAATGATATTTTCTTGAAAGTGAAGGAAGGCAGGGAATGCTATTGCACTCATTCCCATAGTTATTAGGGACAATAAGGATGCTGTAACTGAGTAAAACAACCAGTGATTCAAGCTGTTGTCCTCTCCGGCTTCCTTCTGGTTCAAGGGATTTTTGAACTCTACAGCACTGTTTCTACAAGAAATAAACCCTCATACTTCATTTTTTTTATTACATCTCATTGAAATGATCTTTTGCACCTTGAGTTTTAATTTGATAAGCCATGACTAGCAGGAAGATTTCTCCCTGCATTTAAAGACATTTTCCCCCTCTTAACATGATTAAGAAAAAGATATTTTGCCTTTGCTCTCTCCAAGTTGTGCTGGAAGCAGATGTTAATATTTTATATACAATTTTCCTTAACCCATAATTGGCAATAAAGACAAAATAATGTAATGTTTCAAGATTCCTCAGTGCTAACTAATTAAACCAGCAGCAGGCCTTGAGCTTGGGACAATGGCAAACTTTCAGATGAATTAATTTTATGGAAGACCAGCTGAGTAATTGGACTCCAATTACAGGCTGTTTAGCTCCCTCATCACCTTCACATATAATTAAATTCAATTGGTTGATACAGCTTCTATTTTTATGAGGGCACTTACAAGCTTTTTGAACCCCACTGTGACTTTGGATCTAGGCCAATCAATTATTACTCATTTCTCTTTCAAATGGAAATTCTCCAGATTAGTCATATCTTCTGTAATGCATTGCTCACACTTGAAAGATCTGTCTATAGTACGTTACAGCTGAGGCACAGTTGAAGATAAATGTTTATGGATATTTTTGCTCAACAAAGAATATATAGGATGTAATTGTCTGTTTGTCATGGATATTGATGAATGGAGGCCATGTTTTTATGACCTGTCTTGAGACACATGATCCCACATACGATGGGTTTGATTTGCTCTGTTGTTGGATTTTCAAATATCATGCTTGTCCATTTTACATATGATTACCGAAATTGCTCATTAGATCTAAAATAATCTTTATTGGCACATAAAAAACAAGTCATTTTGTATAGCTAGCTGAGAATCCCTTAATTGTCCCGTTTTCCTTTTAAAATTTATTTTCAAATGAAATTAATCCATCATTATCAACTAAGAAAAAAAGTTACAACTCACTTAGAGAAAAATTTAACAGCCTCTGTCTTTCGAACAGATCCATAGATTGTTAAGTAGTTTGACTGAAAGAAAGAAAATCTAGTTTCATTTTGAGAATGATTGAACAGTTTCTTTTTAAAAACATTTGGCTCTGAATTAGTGACATATTTTCAAGTGTAAACAGAAAATAAAACAATAAGTAAGCATTAACAAAATTTAATCCATACCTAGTCTATACGGACATTAAACAAATTACTAGAATTGATATGACACTTTTGCCAGTTCCAAATATATTGGTTACAGTGTATTTATTTCCAAAGAGAGCAATGTATCATCAATGATAAAACAGGAAGCAGAGAAGCAATAGTGACATCAGCGATCTTTTCCAGCTCTACTGAGTGATCAATAAAAAAAAAAAAGCAGTGTCAGACATGAAAAATTACTTTTCTTTAGACCTTTCAGTTAGGGAAATATCAAACCTGTTTCTTTGCTCCTTAAACTCTTGGATTTGAATAGAAACCATTGATTAGATAAACACAAAATCACATTGAAATATACTAAATTACAACAAAGTTTCTGTGAAACTGTATTACTACTGATTGACCAGCAAAACAGAACATCAATGATTAATGGTGTTGTAATAAATACCAGAAATGTAGTGTTTACTACCTTCTTTTTTTGAAGTATGGCCATTACTGGGAATGTAGATAGTATACATGAGAAGGTGTTTACTTCAGAGTTTCACTTGTAAATTTTAATATTTCCCTGATCATTCTGTTATTTAAAAAAATCCATATCCTAAAAAAAATCTCTCATCTTTTGTATAGGCACATGATATACATGGAAAAGAAATACAATGAAAGGATTTCTGAGGAAAATCCTTCAAGAACAAGTGTGATGGTCATATTAGATGCTATCAAAGCACATTATTATTATTACTGGTCATCTTTATTATTTTAGAGTAAAACGAAGGTGATAGAAATGCTAAAATCATGTCAAGTCCAGGTTTGGGGTTTTTTTGGTTGGTGGGTTGTTTCTTTGCTTATGTGTTTGCTTGATATTCTTTCTGAATATCTAAGGAGTAACTTTAAAAGAAAATAAGGAAATAATGAATCAATGCCAGTACTTTAATTTTTCCTGCAAGAATAAGGATTAAATTACTACCACTATCAGTGTTGTAAGTAAAGATAGAAAACAAGTAAATTTTTCAAATATACCTTCTGATTCAAATCACAGATACTTTCATTCAGATTAAACAGTCTCTGATGATACATTTGGTTTCTCCCAGTCTAGTATGCCCATCATTCATGAATCAAGAGCAGTTGGTCCTCTTGATGTCGCTACATGTTTGTTAATTCTTTCTGCTAGGAAGACCCAGCATTTACACAATAAAGAATATAACTAATAAGATAGCATAGACCTACTGCACTTCCAGGGGAGAGAAGAAAACTAGTAGTGCTGTCACAGACCTAATATCAACTCACTTGAGGTGGCAGTTGGGAAAGGAAATCCACTAGGTATTCTTTTTTTTTCAAAAGCTAGATGCTTTAAATCACAGCATTCGTTAGACTTAGTCATCATTTCAGCATTTTGCTTCATCAAGCCTCTAGTGCCACATGTGTTTTGAAGTCTTTTTTTTTCCTCAATAGATAGGTTAACTGAGATCAGAATGCACAATTGGCATTCCTTGTAGAGACATAGTCAGAATCGATTCGGTTTAGAAGATAAACTGCACAGAGGGAATGAAAGGAAAGACCTCATTCAGGGTATAATTTTACAAGGTTTGTTATTCATAAATGAACAGCCACCTTTTCATGGATTTCTTTCTGAAGAATGACAAGAATGAAAAAAGAGCATGAGCTCGTTGAACAGCATTACACTTATTCAGGAAATATAAGCAGGTATTCAGGGTTTAATAAAAACACCACCAGTATCACCACAAAACAAAAACAAAAACAAAAACAAAAAAACCTAAACCCCCAAAACCAGAAACAAACAAACCAAAACCAAAACAAACAAACAAAAAAAACAAAATCAAAACAACAACAAAAAATAAAACACCAAGAGGAGAATTCCTCATTATTTTTATTTTCAGAGGTGAGTTTTCTACCCTTTTGGGAAATGAAACCCAAAATGTTCATGATCAGCTCTGGCATGTATTGACCAAACCATAACTTCATTATTTGCCCTCCTGCCGGACAGGGTTTTCTTCGTGTCCTTTTTTTTCCCGTCTTTCCCTGTCTCATGATTGAGGGCATACACTGCAGTTTGGGAAACATTTTTCAAATATAAGACAACAAAGGTCAAATCAGAAAGGCAAATTCCTTGTCTCCACATCTAGTGTCTTTGGTGGTCAATAGGCAGGTACTTTGTTCCTTTAATAGTGATTTAGTAGTGATCTTAAATGTTGAGTCCCCCTCTGCACAGATTTGAACAGAGCTAAATGAAGAAAATTGTAAAAGATAAGAGAAGAAAATTTTAAAAATTACTGAAACATACACAATCTGTGTATTCACAAGCAAGTAGTTTTCTGTTATGTAAATAAGATGCACTTAGGTATGAGAAAAAAAATGAACTTGTGTATCTCATAATTGAATAGCTTTTAAGTCTAATCCCTGCAATACAGTGTGTTGGCAATGCAGCATGTTGCCTCTGTGGCTTCGAAGACGCTTTAACTCCTAATCGTTGATATCATCAGTGCTCCCCTCCAAAAACATTCCTCATATACAGTACAACAAAGAACAGTGTGTGCCCATGGCCTGGGCTTAACAAAGTGCATTGAGAGAGACGGCTTCCTGGGCAGAAAAGCACATCAATAACACAGTGGGAAGTGGCACCAACAGAAGGTAAACATGGGTCAGTTAGGGAAAGCTTAGTAGGTGGTGGGGCACAGATCTTCAAATACAATGAAGGGAATGACATCAGAGAGATTCGTCTCTCTCTGTGCTTGAATTCTTAGTTATTAACTAAAGCATAACATCACACAGGACAACAAAGGCATAGAATCAGCCTGTTTTCGGCTGCCTCACAGATGGCACTTAAATGGTGATTTCAGTGCTGCTGAGAAAATGACTGTGGCAATTGTATTATATGAACCATTCAGCTCAGGAAAAAAAAAAAAAGTGATGCATAAATGTTCTGGTTAAGTAAATATTATTCAGACATGTAAGCCACTAGGCTTACCCAGTTCTCTGTCATTATTTATTAGGTATATGTGAATGGTGTATAAGAGTTTCAAATTCCCAAGGATAATTTTTCTGTCAAGGGCTGGCAAAAAAATAATAAAAAATAGCTGCCCCACGTATGTAGCTGCTTATATGTTATAGCTGAGCAGGATATCTTTTGGTTTTTATTTTAGCTAGATTTAGCAAGAGATGAGTCTTCATTACAAAAGAGGCTTTTCTTTTCTGTGTTGCATTAAAGAATATTAATCTCTAACATTTTTTATCTCTAACCTTATTCTTAATAGGGAAATTATTAAGGAATCATGATGAATTTAAATGTCACTGATATCAGATAGAAAGATGATTTTTACAAGCCTTTTTGATTATGGAGAATGCTTATTTATGGAACTGTTCACAGATTTTTAACGCACTCTCTTGATTTTGATTAGTGTTGTACATTTTATGGTAACTTTTTGCTTTGATCATAAAATTTAGACAAGACATTTTTGTACATGAAAAGTTTTGTACTTTTAAAAACTAAAACTTACAATGGTTTTGTAAATGCCATGGATTCTTTGTTAGTTGTTTCTAAATTTACCAGTTTTACCTACCAGTAAAAAAAATTCTGAGCATGCACTCCCAATATATGTACATTTATGTTTTTATTTACAATTTATATACACTCACTGCTATACTAGTATATTATTTACATTCCAAAACATACATAACAGTAGAAATTAAAAAGAATGTGACAAAGATTAAACAAAACTACAAACTTTAAAAAAATATTTTATTTAATAAAGATATAAAAATAGTTTCTTGTTGTGCTCCAATGGATTGTCTTGTGCACTCTCTTGGGTTCACACACCCTACTTTGGAGAACACAGCTTTACTGAATGATTTGTCATCTAATAATTATCAGTCATAAAATCAGAATTTCACTATAGAAGAAATATCTTAGAATAAAATATGTGGAAGATTTATACTTTTTTCCACACTTAGGTATTTTTCCCATTTTTGCAATAATCGTTTAGTGAAACTTCCCAAAGAACCTACTTGCCTTCCCAATGAGACCTTTGTCTGAGTTAGATATCCGTAACTGCATATGGTATGATTTTACAAGAATGTAAGAATAACATGAAAGAAATAGGGAAGCACATGCTGGAAAATCTATGTTACTTAATTCTCAGCTTTGTTATAGTTCCAGTAATGTAGTAAAAAGAGAAGTCAAAGTAGATTTCCAGGTCTGGATTGTAAATCTGTAATTAGGCCACCTGCATGAGAAATCATAACTAGCGTCGGTCACCTTTTTACTCAGACAAGCAACTTATACTTTTCCATGTGCCTTCACTTATCAAAATAAACTAGTTTGTTTACCCAAAAAGAGTCCAGGAAGCAGACTAATTTACTTGATATGAATTTTCAGATGACCAGAACCCAGGACTGGATCCGGAGGGCTGAGAGATTTAATGAAGCAGACAAATGTGCAAAAACCTACTTCCTACCTGTCTTCGTGGAGGCTGTTATCCGCTGTAGTGATGGCCTTTGTTAAATGAGCAAAATCCCCGTAACTGTGTTTGAAAAAGAGCTGCATTTATGAACAGCTATCTTTAAAAAATAAGAAAACTATCCCATTGGTATCTGTATTTACTATGCATATGTGTTAAACACATGTGGCTATTATGTGAACAAACAAGCCAAGTCACACCATACAGAGGGTGAAATGAGGAACCACTGCAAACAAAGCTTCTTGGTGAATCCACAGGCATCTGAGAACTGAGAGCTTTATAGTCCTCATTCCATTAAGGTGGGTGTGTGAATCTGCTGTTGTCTAGGAAGATGTTATTACACTGATTATGCTTTTTTTTTTTGCATTTTTTATTTTAAATATTCACAGAAGAGATAAAAGAACAAAAAAATGTCAGGTGGAGGAAAGATTTAAACACCTAATAAGGATTTCTGCATTAGGGAACCTATATTGTCTGTATAGTTAATGGGACTTTCTTAGAGTGATTTGGAGCACCTGAAGGAATCGACCTCTGGAGGCTCCATCAAATAAATAAGGAATTTAATTAAGGCACCTGCTCTGATATTGTTATCTACCATTACTCTCTGCTCCTGTTTTAGGTTGACCATGGTTAGTAGCATTTTATAACCATTGATTTCTCTTTTCTAAATAGTAGGCTGCCTTGAATATTTCATGATTCATAGATGCTAGGAAAAGCCATCCGAGGGTGAGGAGCATCTGGGATTAAAAATAAAAAAGCATTGCTTAAGAAAAGTTAATGCAGCTAAAATTGTGATGACTTTCCTGAAGATGTCTTGTTCTGAGTATGCCCTTTGCGAGCTTTATCAAAATTCCTTTGTCAGTCATTGTACTTCCATGCCTTCAGATCCAGAGGATACAAAACTGTTTAATGTTAGGATTTTTTTGTTACCTATTGGCTGGGAAATCGTTTCAGTTTGAAAAGTAAGCCAAAAATGGCATTTTGCTGCATCTTAGAAATGCTACAAAATTCAAGAAAAGAGGAAAACTTTTTATCTATATCAGATTCAGTAGAAGAGATGGTTATTCAAACATACCAATGTCTGTAATTTTTATTTGAAATGTCTATGGCAACAACATGTAGGACATGTTGATTTAGCAAGAGCATAAAATGGAGACACGGAATTATCATCTTTATGAGATTCTGCATGAGCTGCAATCAATCAGCAACAATAGGTCAAAGCTACAGCATGTTCCCTTTGTCTATGTGAAGATATACTCCTGTTGCTGTCACCTTAAACCTCTCTTCTCCACCTATGGTTTTATTTTATCCCTGTCTCCTCTAGTCGTTATCAGTGTATGAGTTCTGCAGAATGGAGACTGCTTTTTTTAACTACAAATCTGGACACAACCCTGAGGGCTGAATAGGACTGCTGGTTGTTCTTGTGACATATGCAAAAACAAGAAAAACAAAACATGCTTTCTCGAGGTTAAGCTATAAGTTTCCATAGACGTAATCTGCACATACAAGTAGGGATGTTTTTAAATCTAATGATTTTACAAGACACAGAGATGACTGTGGGAAACTCACCTGCCATCCCCTGTTTCCATGCAGAAGCACTGTCACCATTAGTAGAACGATCACATTTCTCAGGGATGCACATGGTATCAACGGTGTGGGAGGGCAGGGCAACAAGAAATATAGCAGCTAAGTTGTTGTTTTTATTTTATTTTTTTCCTGTGGTTATGAATGAATCAGACTTTGAGAACTCAGTGGGGTCCTGCATCAGGAGCAATCTTCTTCTTGTTGACTTGGGCAGCCCCGCAGTGTTGCTAAGTTTGAGCTCTAAGGAGAACGCAACGCCTTCATGAGAGTAACTGAGAAGAAAGGGGTGTCCATGTTAGATTCTGTCTGCCTCACCTTGCACGTTCTGTGAAGCAGCAGGTCCATTACCTGTTGCAGATTTGTAAGGGTTTCTGTTTGTCTGCAGTGCCTTTTTTGTTGATCTTGTTGGTCCTGTACAGATCACATTTAGAAAACACTGATGTGAAATGCTACCTCTGAAATTGTTTCATTTTTTGGTAATGATATCTGCAAGGGGAACTAATTAGAACAGTACATAGATATTCAGGATTTTTATATTGTACCACAGAATCACAGAATCACAGAATCACAGGATTATCAAGGTTGGAAAAGACCTAGAAGTATGCACTTCGCAGTAAAGGGGTGAAACCTGAAGTCCCTGTTTTCCTTGGCTATCCACTTAAGAATTTAAAATTCAACAGGCACTGCGGTTTAATGTTAAATGTAATGAATACAAATGGGTGATGGTTTTAGTTCATTCTCTAACAGGCTTTCTTAGCAGATATGTGTCAAGAATAGTCTAGATCAGTGCACACCAACATACAAACAGCTAAGCTGAATCCTGCTTGTCAAGGAAGACATATAAAGTTCATACCAAAGCATAGAAAAATCATATTGACTTCATCAAGTCCTATTAAATTAAAATAATACAGTGTAATATTAGATGGAAAATATAGCTTTATGGACTAACTAGGAACCCTGTCCAAATCAAAAATAGGACTGAGGAAAAAGATGTTCATAGGTTTTGGTTTTTTTTTACTTTGGAGGTCCAGGTAAGTATAAGCCACTTGAAGAAAAATAGTGGGTTTTTTCCTTTTAAAGACTTTTTTCCCCATTTTGTTCTCTCTCTCTTTCCCATCCTCAACCCAGGAACTTGATCATAATGAGATTGTTCAGATACTTCTTAAAGAAAATATTTTTGCTTATCAGTTGTGATAAAACATTGTAAAAAAAGTAGATTTTAAACAAACGTATCCTTTTTTAATTCTCATTGAATCTCTCACTTTGCTGCAAAGCTTTCCTCTTAACTTGTGGGAACAGGTAGCAAAGTCTGCTAATGACAGAAAATTATTGAGACTAGCATATAAGGATCAAATAATACTGAATGAAGAAGTGATAAAATGATGAGCTGACAAGCTTGTAGACACAAATATTTCCATGTGAAATAATAAGGAAAAATAATACTAACAATACATTTACAATAGGAAACTCTGAATTAAATTACACATCAGAGTTCTGTGAGTCATTGCAGATGTCTGAAAATGTCAGCAATAGTCAGAAACAAACCTTATAGAAATGTATGCAGAAGAATAGCAAGTATGATTAGCTACTTTAGGAAAAGCTTAAATAGATTAGGATTTTCTGTTTAGACAAGGACAACTGAAGAAAAGATACAATGTTTTAATGGCTGCTTTGAAAACAAAGACAACAACTATTATTCATCTGATGTAGAATTGAATTCTGGAACTCATTACCGCAGATGACAAAAGGGATATTAAGTATAGGTAGGTGGAGGCAGTGCAAGATAAGTCAATAGATCCACTCACTGTGATCCATACACAATGTTCAGTTTGGTTGGTTTTTGGTTTTATTCCTTCCTTAGGTATCTGTTATTGACCACTGACAGAGATATGATGGCTGGCTAGGTGGACCTTTGTGCTGACTTAACATCTGTACTTATCCTATTGAGATTTTTGTGCATTTTATTTTGAATTTCTAAGCATTCATAAAGTTCAAAAATTATTGATGGTTTACCATTGCTAGTAAACATTGTGTGAAATGTTGCAGATCCGGCTGGGGGAGAAACAGTTTATACAGACAAGTGTATTTTGCTAGTACACTTTATATCAGATATGTCTTAATTTACGTTGAATGTAATCAGCTGAACATATGTAAAATACACTCTCTCTACACCACTTCATCCTTAACTGCCTCTGCCATGCCTACAAAAAGACCCAGTTTAGGTTAATTCTCATGTGCTATTTTTTGTTATACTTTTTTGCTTAAGATGGTATGCATCCAAAATAGATTTGATTTTACCGTAAGTGAGCTGTTTAATTTATAGATACAGGAGAAAGAAAGCCTGATATCATGGTTAGTCAAAGTGAAACCATAACATTTCTAAAGAACAACTCTGTTTGGATGCTGATGTAAGGTAGCTGAAGAAACAAGAAATAATTTAGTAATATTTTCATAAAGTTACAAAACTGTTATGACCTTCTTCTGACCTAGCAGGAAGTGAGCAACCACTTAATGTGTCCAAGGCATGAAGGCAATTCCTATCTTCTGGCTTCTAGTTCCTCTGCAATTTTTCTTCCACATAGCTATAATGAATTGATCGGTTTCATTGCTGTTTTACACACTATGTCACAAATGTTAAAATGTTATGCTTGGTTTTCAATACATCCCGTTGAATTTTCAATGAAATAACAAAATATCATCAGAAAATTAGATTAATAGCTAAGAGTAAGAGTAAAACTTAGTTATAGCTAAAAAATTTAATGCTAAAAATAATTTCAGGTGTCATTCATTGCATTATTTTCCAGGTTAGACGTGCTTACAGTTTGCATTAAAGTTTTCTAAAATTCCTTCCCAAAAAAGCTCAAAAAATCAATGCAGAAACTCTGTGGATTCATCATAGCTCATCACAGTTCCTCTGTGGAATGTGAAACATGGTTTGACTCTAATATTATTATTCGCTGTTAACTTTTCAAATTTATCGCTTGGGAAACATACAAACTAGTTTTATCTTCTAGTGCAAAATGTACTTGCCTCTGAGACTTTTAGCATCCCAGAAATATCATCCTCTTCAACAGTGGTTCTCTGAAATTTCAAAGAATGCAATTTTCAAAATGGCAGTGCACTAATATTGTAGCTTTTCAGGAAGTCCTTTCTTTTTAAAGTGGTATTTCTGGAACTCCTACAGCATTTTATTACAGTAGATTGCAGGTTAAGGCTGTGAAAGGAGGAGGCAAGTACCCTATAGAGAGATAACATTTCACTAATAAGTGAAATACTACAACATCTTTTCCCAAAAAACTCTACCACAGGTGCATTTTCTGTAAGAGAATATATACATCCAAATTAAAACCATACCATTTTCTTGCATCCATAAAATTATTCTTGTTAGTTTTGGCTTTTATAATCTTAAAGAAAATAATGCTTCTCAGAAATACTGTAGAGTAGCTAGTGGTTCTGGAAAAAGTAAAACATCAAGGGAACTTTCAACTTAATATATATTGGCACCTCATGACATTTTAGTCAGTACTGCTTATTCAAGGAGGTAAGGAGATTTTGAAAGACCATTTAACAAAAATCAGTCTGGTGGTGGATTTATAAACACAGTACATTATAGCTGTCTGACAGAAAGATAGAAATAATATCCCATTTGCAATCAAAGCTGCTCCAAGAAACAGAAAAGGAACAATTCTGTCTGGGCATGGTCAGTTTAAATTTGACAAATTCTCAGAGCTCATCAGGTTGCCAAATGACATTGAGAAAGAACAGATATCCCCCCTTCCTACCCCCTCCTTTCCTTTCTTGGTTCCTTAACATATTGGACCTTTTCCACCAGTCAATTACACTGCAGAACACTGTTGTCGTTGGCAATGCTCTCAAAGGAAAGAATTAAACAATTTGGTTTCAGAAGCACATTGCACTGTAAAAATCATACTTCCATGAAGTACTGTGTCTTTCAATATTCAGGGTGCTCAGAGGCCACTGGTGATTGAGTTCAATAATTTCATTCACTAATAAGTGTGTATGGAGTCAGAGCTAACTGGGTAGACATCTGTTGCAACATCAATTTGGATTTCTTTTCACATATGAAATAGTTCAGGGGAAATAAATCTAATGTTTGTCAGTATACAAGAGCTGAAATAACTACAAATGGGCTCTATCATCTCTTTAAAGGCTAAGTTTATCTGTGTCATTTTTTACTTTCTATACCTTTTCTCATGCACTTTGATTGCCATGGAGATGACAAAACTATCAGCTGGAATTAAGAATTAGCATTAACAATTTACCAGATATTGAATTACCAGTTTCCTAATGAAAACACATTTTCATTAACAGAGATATTTCACCAAAAGAGTGCTATTTAGAGAAAAGCTCAATGTTCATGTGATTTTTATTTTTTCAGTTTCTTTTTCCTGGAAGACAAGATAAATGTTATCAGTTCATTTTGATTTGTTTTGGAAGCATCCTCTTCCCACTGTTTTCACAGAAATAGGCAAAAAATCCCCTGAAAACACATTTGGAGTTGAGACAAATGTAACAGATTTTGCTAAAGCTTTATTTTTTCATGTTTTAGAAAACTATAAATAGAAGCTCCGTGTAATAGCATTAGAAATTTCAAGTAGTAGGGGTTACATTTCCCCTGACATTGTCACACAATTGATTTTATGGCTTGTGTTGTTCATGTATTTTACAACAGTGTTTTCCAGAACTCTGATTCAGAAGCACACTCAAAGTTGCAGTTCATGATTTTTAATCACAAGGACTGAAAGACACAAAGAATTTAGTCCAGAGTTGAAACCTGGGAGGATCTATAAGTTCAGAGCAGACTTTCAAGAGAGAAACAGTCACCTCTGGTTGTGCCTAGAATTCCTTTCCCAGCAGTGGATTGATTATGCCCTGCAGAATAAGCGTGTCTTTTTCTACTGACAGTTCCGTGAGAAGCAGGAACAGCATTTCAAAACCAGGAAAAAAGAAGAAAAAAAGAGAAAAGAAGGAAGACCCTCTGTCAGCCTTCACATCCAATATTTCTCTTACTTGTCTTTCATAATGCATTTCATAATTAGGTTATTTATATTTATTTTCTGGAATTTTTTTGTGAAGGGCTAATTGGAATAGCTGCCAACAATTGAAAATCCAGGCTATAATGCATTAGTCTCTAGAACTGTAACACCAAGTGAATCACATCTCCATTTTACCTTGATAACATAAGAAACAAATCCCTGTACTGAAAGAAGCTTTGCAAGATATGCAAAAGGGATCACTAAAATGTCTTCTATGTTGAATAGTATAGATCTCATAGGCAATGGCATCCTTAGAGAAATCTAAGACTTGTTTTTTTTATTTATCTATATTGTGTTTGGGTTTTATTTTGTTTGTTTGTTTCTTTTGGTCTGGTTGGTTGGTTTGGGTTTTACTTGTTTGTTTTCCTTAGAAGGGACAAAAACACCTTTTTTAACTGCTCACTCACTGACTTTCAGGGCCTCTCTTTTCTGGATGGTTAGTCCAAGATGATTCAGCATCTCTCTTCAGAAGTTTGATGTGGCAGCTTCTGCTAAAAGTTTCTCTTGTATGAAAGAGTGTAAACAAGATAAATAGGAAGAGGTTTGGTAAGACAATATTGGTACAAGGTTTTCACCACAACTTGGAGATTACTGCTAAATCTTGCTGTAAATAACTGAGAAGGGCAAAGATTTGAAATAAGGGACACCTTTTTTTTTTTTTCACCAGAGCAACTGGTATAATTAGAAAAAATACAGTGTTTCTTGGCCACATAATCCCTTGTTCAGGGAATCAGACATATAATAGGCAATGGCACAAAAAAGATAATTGAATCTCAACCACTAAAGGATAGTTGGAGAGTATACTTTGTGCTTGACTGCAAAATGTTATTACAATAAATCAGGATCAATATCCCATAGGATGTGATCTCCATTTAAAACAATTTTTCTGATGGCATGCCTGAGCGTGCTGCCTTTCTGAGCCATGTTGGTCTGGAGACCTACAGTTGCATATACTGAAAAGCAGAAGGGAGGCAAGGTCACGATCAATGTTACAGTACAGTTACATCTGTAAAGATGGATTTCTTTTAATTTGTCCAACAGTTTGATTCAACTCCTTTAGGTTTTAGTAATTTTTATTCTAGTGTTGCCACTTACTAAAAGGTTCTTTCTTCCAATCTTAGGACATAGCTGAAAAGATTGGGTCAAATCCATTCCTGAGGCAGATCTGTTAATTTCAAGGGTGATAAGTCACAAGTAAGTTTGTCTAATGAAGATTTGTTTAACATCAATGCACCAAAAATGAAATATTTCCGTACTTAAAAGTGGGGTTATCTTAGAAAAAGTGTTATTAATGGCATAGAAGAATCATAATATATTTGTAAGAGGAAACACTTGAAAGCAACATATGCACACATCTCCTTCAATGTCCCTATATTCTTTAATTTTTACTTACATGAAGTGGCATCACACTTAAGAATTAATCCTGTAGATTGTACCTATGTTACTCACGAATTGGGGTGAGAATATGCCCCATGAGCACCGGACCACAAGTTTCACTACTACTTAGTCCTTCCTTGCTTTTTTTCTGTTTTGGCCTGAGCCTTCCAGACACGGTATGGGAGAGAGCATGGCTAGGTGTTGTCTGCCACAGTCTCTGTGGGCAAGACCACCCCCCTCCAAAAGAGGAGAATAGAGACTGCCTTCAGGACCAGAGAAAGGTGCCCTGGTCCATTTTGCATATTAGTAAACATGCGACCTTTTTGAAAACTGAGAATCATGCTGGAGAGAAGTCCAGTCATCATTGGCAAAGGGCACTTTAGTGTTGCCATGATGTTAAATGAGCCGACATTTAAAGTAGAATGAAGTTAGAGTTTTGCTCCAGTTGAGACTGAGTACAGGAATGTCCACAAATATTTTTCCCTCAGTCATCAGATAAATTGTCCCATAACACCTCTCACCATCTGCAGAGGTGGAAGAAGCTGGACCCCGGGACTCAGCATAAAAATGAAATTTCATGATGCATTTGTGAAACTGGAAATAATCTGAAGATAACATCTACAGAAGATCTTAGGATATCTTCTTGTTAATTTGATAAAGCTCATCCATTTCAGTGATGGGTTTATTGAGTGCTACCTTCTGTTTTTTGCCATTTGTAATTGAGGCTGAGGGGTTTTTTGGATATATGAGTCCCTGCAGCAACATTTTTTTATCAGAATGTTTTACTGCGTGATTTTCTTGTGTGCTTGTTTACTTACATTTTCAGTGTTTTTCCCATTCCTTTTGCTCTCTCTTTGTGGAGACAGATTTTCTTTTCTTAATATGTATTTTTAATAGAATCATGGAAAGATTTGGGTTGGAAGGGACTTGTAGAGATGATCTAGATCCAACCCCCTGTTGTGGTTATCCCAATTGCTCTTGACTATTATATTTAGGACAGGGTGTCAGAACTAGAGACCTGAAACACAGAATATAATGCAATAAAAGAATTTTGCTCTTCTGTATTTTATTTTTAATTTTTTTGAAAGAGATATGAACTGTCATGCTCCTAAACCAGATTCTTATCATAAAAACCATGTATATGAAACAGTCATATAAACTACAGACAGAAAAATGAACCCTTTCATGACTTCAGGAGACTCAGAAGAACACTTTATTATTTTTATTTTCATTTTTATTTTCCAATGTTGGAAGAGATATAATTATTTGGAACGTATTTGAATAGGATTTTATGACTGTTGTGAAATTCTGCTAGAAGTAAAAAGCATACCTAAAGTTATTTAAAAAAAAAAATCTCTTATGTTCACTAATGGGGGTTCTGAAAACTCAGCCTTCCAATTTGCCTTCTTTTTCCTTTTTCTTACAGAATTTTGATCATCTAATAGTGAAGGTTGAGCTCACAGTTATTTATTTGGCTTTCTGGGAGTGATTGCCCTTTGTTTAAAAAGGAATCTTAATTGATGACAGGATACATACCTACAATATGTTCTCAGTCTGTTCACACATAACAGTGTGTATGTCCTGGAGAAATGTAAACGACAGAACCTCTGTTTCAGTGAATTACTCTTTTCATAGAGATTGATAAATGTAAAACTCTATACAAGTGATACTAATTGTTTCTACTATTATTTGTTTCCAAAGCACTCTAAATTGTTTGATCATACATTAGCAGTCCTTAGGTACTAGAGCGAAACTTGTACTACATGTTCAGATTAGGAAACAAAAATTCCTTCTGCCTCTCTGTTGACCATCCTTAAATTCAGATGTGTGATAGTAGATATTTGCTGGTTGCTTGTGTGTTGGATAAAACGGAACATGGGCAGAAACATTAAGATTCTACTTCCTGGCTGATATAACTGAGCCTATTTTGATCGTTAAACCCCTGTCTTCACTTTAAAAGAGAGAGCAAAAAAACAAAGTCTCAAAAATACCTTCCTCTTTCATTTGTTCTGCTCCTTGGATTATTCATGAACTTTTCCTAAGAAATTTTGTTTTGCTGTTTCAAAAACATGTGAGCTTTAGTGAATGTTTTTTATATTTTCTCCTATCTTCTCTACAATTTGATAGCTATTTTGATCACCCAACAATTTGTCCAAATTAGTTATCTAGTGGTTTGTGGATACGAAGACAGGCAAAGTTCTTCAAGTCTGTATTTCTACTGTGCAGAAGGAAAAAGAAAAAGAATCCTCTCAGATCTGGTCGATGAGGTGCAAAACTTTACTAAAAACAACTGTTTGTCACTGTGTACCAAAAGGCTTTTCTTGCCTTTGCTCTGTTATGTTGTTACCTCTAATTTTGTGACATTGATCTCAGAGATGCATGGCCTTTGTCACAGAATCACAGAATCATTTAGGTTGGAAAAGACCCTTAAGATCATTAAGTCCAACTGTAAACCTAATGATGTCCTTAATTTTCATTCTTTTTGTCCCATTGCCCTTCCATGAGAAGCGTACCTTCTAGGACTGTCATGTACACAAAGCAATGAACTCAAAACCGACACAGAAGTTGCTGTTCTATGGAATTAAAACTAGTAATAGAAATATTTTCATAATAAAAAATGCTTGATCTATTCATCTTCAACATATCTATGAATACATATTTTAAGCGCCTCACGGGAGAAAGTATTGCAGTAGATTTGTATTGGTAAAGCTAGCAACCTCTCTCCTTTTAATAATAAAGATGGTTAAAGTTAGGTGCAACAACTGCTATAGAAATTCTGTAAAATGTAATCAGATTTGACAAAAACCTTTATTGCCTTACTGCAGAAAATGGAACTATAGACATGATGGTTTCAGCATGATCGTGACATGGAGCTTTATACCTCTATCTCATCCCAAATAAAAAGCTGTCAAGTATTTTCCTGTGTCTGGGTGAGTCTCAGACACAGATGAGAGCAAGCTGGCTATGTCTCATACAGTTCAGACTTAAATGATTATTGTGGGATGTGGAAAGCAACAGGAGGCTTTGGATGAGGTTATATCATCTCCTCTGCTTTGAGTGTATGTGCCTGGTTTTTGTTCATAAAGTTCTCAACATGGGGATCTGATTAGATTTGCAGTTGCTTCTAGATGATCAAACAGTACAATAGTACTAAGCCTTCTTGCTCCACCTGCATCTGGTTAAGAGCTTCTGTGATTTCCTCTCTGAGCAAAGTCCTCCTCTGGTGACTTACAATTTTATTACCTTCATGGTGGAGTAGAATAAAAAATAGATGGACACCTGAAATTCATGCTGAGGATATAAGTGACAGAATACAGCTGCCCATTTGATAGGAAGGAGCAATTTATAGTGAGCAGAGTGATGTTTGCATGTGGGGATATATATCAATGGCCATTTGGCTTCTTTCTGGAATTTTGAGGTCCATTTTGACACAAAAAAGTTCCAGGTAACCCAGTAAAAACCCGTATGGGACACATTCTCTCACAGTTCAATGTGTAACCAAATGAAAGACAGAAGTACAGTCTGGAGTTCAAGGATATTTGTCCCTGGATTGCCCCTAAAGAGTCTGAATGCGTTCTTTTCAGTTTTGCAACAATAAGGGTTGCAATATATATTTGTAATCTAATGCACTTGTACTGTTTTTAACTAAGATGATAGAGTTAATTTTTTTAGGAGATCATATGGTGCTATGTTTTGAATTTGTGATTAAAATAGTGTTGGTAACACTGAGACATTTTCATTATTGCTGAGCAGTGCTTACACAGAGTCAAGAGGCCTTTTCTGCTCCTCACACCACCCCGCCAGTGAGCAGGCTGGGGGTGCATAAGCAGCTGGGAGAGGACGCAGATGGGACAGCTGACCCCAACTGACCAAGGGGATATTCTATACCATATGACAATATAAAGCTGGAGGAAGAAGAAGAAAGGGGGGACATGCTTGGAGTGATGCTGTTTTGTCTTTCCAAGTTACTGTTACACACGATGGAGCCCTGCTTTCCTGGAGATGGCTAAACCCTGCATGCAGATGGGAAGTAGTGAACGAATTCCTTGTTCTACTTTGCTTGAGCACATGGCTTTTGCTTTACCTATTAAACTGTCTTTATCTCAACCCACAATTTTTCTCACTTTTACCCTTCTGATTCTCTTGCCACCCCATTGCTGGGGAGTGAGTGGGCAATACTGTGGGGCTGAACTGCCATCTGGGATTAAACCATAACATTATATGTATGACAGTAAATGTGTCACTTCTCTGGCTTCTTAAGTATATTCACATTGTGGTTTTTTTTAACTGGTAGAACCTTATACACAACTGAAAAAACCACTAATAGTTAATGTAGCAGAATGCAATAAGATTGCTTGTTTGTAATTTGATTTGCTTTTAGCTGGGAGAAACAATGCTAAGTTTCTACCTTTCAAATGTTTTCCTCTGCTTCCCTTTGTCTGTGTTTTAAGATATGTTTAGTACTGGAAAATGACAGATTTCTTAATAATACCTACACGTCTGATATCAACAGATGAATCTACCCTTGAGTCAGAGGGACAAGGGGATGCAAAGACAGAGGCAGGTCCATCAGATGGTCCAAAACACTGGCCAGTTTAGTCAAATCTTGCCCCTAACACTGTGAGTTTTATGTTATGTAATTACAGGCTTAATAAAATAGGTGATCTTTAAAGAAGAGTTGATTCAATTTGGAAATACCTTAGGAGATCTCCTTAAACCCTTGCATACAGAGTAGTGCTTCTTTTGTACTTACTCTCTGTACTCATAGATTTTGATTTTCTTTTACAGGGTTGCCCAGTCTTCAAAAAAGTAATATATCTACTTCTGTGTAGTCTGATGTTCATTGACTGTGGTATGCCATAGTAGACTGTGGTTTTGAATCACCTTTGGCTATCGATTAGCTAAAATATAAACCTTAGTTTTTCCCCAGTAGTGTTTTAATCATTTGGTCTCTGTACTATATGTAAAATATGGATATATATACTCTTTTGTCCATTTCTAAAAGATAAAGCCTGTTACAACTGCAGTTTTGGAGCACCCCAGTATATGTAGTTTGCTGTCCACCCATCAAATTGGGTTCTCTTTGGAAATCATGTTACCCCAAATTACTCTGTAATTCTTCATTATATTGGAGCCAAGTATGGATCTTCTATACTCCAGACAACTCAACAATGAAATTACGGGCGCATAGAGTAATTTCAAAAACCTGGAAATATCTAAAGTGAGGGCAACCTGTGCCTTTTGTCTCAGTCTTCTTTTGGATATAACCTTAGATAATTTGTACTTACTTTTTTCACTAGTTCAATACAATTTTAAGCCCACCACATTTTGTGGTTTTGGATTCAGCTCTGTATCCTTCTCATTAACAGGTATGATGTTAAGATTGTCTTGGGATTATATAACTTATTTTTTAATGGATTGTTTAATACTCTTCAGGGTTTTATTTTTTATTTTTATTGAAAATTTCATACAGAAAAGTAGAGGAAACTTTTCTGCTTAGTAGAGCATAAAATTGGGGTTGTTCTGCCATTTTCCCACTTGTTATCAGATGTGCAGCCACTAAGTCAGATTGAGGATGCTACCTTAGCACTGAAAATTATGAATTGGGACAAAGAAAATTAATCATTGAAGTGTTTTGTGATAATTGCATTTTATAATAATGTATTTAGACACATCTAAGAAGTTTTGACTAACTAAGCAGCAATACAATGATCTGGTCTTTCCAAGAAGGATCAGAAGATGGCCACCCAGACCAGTAATGAATTCAGTAGTTTTCTGGCTTGGTTGTTGGCTTTTTGGGTTTTTTGTTTGTTTGTGTTTGTTTTTGTTTTGACTGCAGGGAACAGACGCTCAAGAACTGGCTGCTGATTTGTTCGATTAAAGGACTAATAATCATTGTGTATCAGGTACTGGAAATAAGAAACGTGTTGAAGTTTGGAATATGAGTGTGAGTTCACATAAGTATTGCTACTCAGAGGGTTTTCTTTATGTTGGATAGAAAATACTTTTGTCTTCATAATCTCTTGGCAGGGAGTTAAATTGCAATTGTGGACAAGTGGGTGGTCTTAGGTGAGTTTAAACTGGGCAGCCTTTAACCAACACTTAAATATTCTGACCTTGTCACTGTGGAAAATTCCATTTATAGGCCCTATAGGAAATTGCTTTCCATAAATGATATATTGGGAAAAAAATAAAACTCCTCTCTCAGGTGTTAGTCAGTTAGTAAGACTAGAATTACTCGGGTCACCTCAATAGTCCTAAGCTTTATCCATGTATGCCACACTGAAACATTTAGGGTAATTTACATAGTGGAATTTCTAATTGTCTTCTTCCTATGATCTGTCTGTAGCATAGCTGCAAAGAAATTGGTATGTTCTCCTTCACTTCTTCCACAGTAGACTGATATCCATCCAAAACATCACAACTTTTTAACCTTATCAGCATAGGCAAGTTTGCTTCTTAGACTCATGGAATAGCTATGCTTTCATGTGAAAAAAGGTCAATCTTAAATTATTTTAGGGAGAATAAGTTTCAAACAAACTAAAGCAACATTATCTACACACTTGAGCTGCCTCAGATATGTAACCAGCTGCCTGGCTACACAGACATTATGGATTCTTCACACTAAATCATAGTACCAAGCACATCATCTAGTTCTTGATGACAGCTGGTGGATTTGTGACCTCCCTGGAATAGCTGGAGCTGTAAACCATTGAACGAATAAATGATGCATAACTGTAGTTTCCTCATCTGTGACAGATGCAACAATGGCCTGCACATATTTTTCAGGTAATTTAAGTGAAAACTTTGCTCATTCTTCTTATCCCATTAGTCTTATTTTTGGGACTTCTGTGATAGAAGTACTGTCTGCTTTTAAAAAACTTTAAAAGATTAAAATATCTGTCACGGATACAACAAAAAGTAGAAAAGTTACTCTTATTTCTCTCCATGGAAATATTAAGATGATTTTAATTTTCTTTTTTTTTTTCTTAGCATGTTATACATATTAATTATGTTGGATCGTGAGACTAGAATTCCTTTAGAAATTCATCCAGGAGAATTCCTCTTTTGCAAACTTTATAATGTTTACTATGTCAATCGTGCTTTGAGCTTGGTTTTTTTTCATGGTTAATATATATGACAGACATATAAAGCCTTTTATCTATGGCTGAAATGTCTTCTGCTACTGTGAAAAGAGTTAGTTGTATCGCCAAGTTTGGAATTAGGAGTTGAGCAAAAAGTTTTCAGTTTTCATCAGCTATTGCCTTTGAGTTGTTTTCTTATTACATTTCTCTTGAAATTATCAGTACTTCAAAATTATTTCACAGCTCATTTTGTAGAGTATTGTACACTGCATTTTTATTTGTATCTTTCAAAAAGAAAAAAGTAAACTTGTAATAAGAAATTGATACCTAACAGTAGAGAATGCTAGAGTACTAAAAATACTGGAGTACCATAATTTTCTACTGTCTGTATTCAGTTAATGCCTAGGAATCAAAATAATCAATTGCGACCCTTCTATGCCATGAGGTGTGAAGTAGAGCTAAAGTATTTTCTTGCCCAAGTTCAGATTGCAGTCTAAGTGCTGAATGTAGGATGCAAACAGAGCACTGCAAAGAAATCATGAGACAAACATTACCTAGCAATATAGGCTATGTTTTAGTGCACCAATTGCTTAGGGGCTTTGGTTTCTTTTATGCATCATGGCCAGTAACAGTTTTAGGAAGAGAATTGATGGTGGATTACAAGATAGCTCTAGGGGGCTTTTAAAGGAGATCTTCCCAGGCATGAAAGGCAGTATGTGAGTAAGCCTGAAATTGCTTCCTGCAAATTATAACAAGAGTAATGAAGGTAGGCAGGCTTAGGCTCATAGAAAACAGAAGTGCGGGTATGTAATGTGAGGATCAGCCATTAGGGTACCTGTTAATAAAGACAAGTAGTGTATATTGGATGAGATGATAGAAAAATCAGGGGAAGGACATAAAGGGAGGAGAAGTGAGCTAGGGAAATATTTCTTACAGTAGCATTCTGAATAGATTTGAGTAAGGCAAGATCATCTCTCAAGGCTGAAAAGTAAGATTTTCCAATAAGCAAGATATGAGATTATGAGGACCTAGGGACAGATTTAACTACATAGGCAGAGAGGGGTATGGTATCTGATAGCAATTATGCAGAACGAATCAACAAAAATTAGATGTAGCTGGGCTATGAGGCTCTGGAGAGCAGGCTGAGTCAAAGATGATGCTTAGGTTATGGTCCTTGTTCTTATATTGAGCCTTATAGTTTCTTTATAATTAAATTTGTGATTCATCATAATTTTTATTGTAATAGCATAAGAATACTTCAGTAGAATAAGAAAAAGACAAATGTATTTTTCAAAGTAGAAAGGGAAAATTGCCTACAAGTGTGGAGGGATTAAGGGAAGACCTCCTAAAATATCTGCCCTAAGTAGCATATAATCAGCTTCCATTGTTTGTGACAATGGAATTCTGAGGCAACCTAGGTAAAGGAATAACGTAAACAATAATGCAACTTCTCAAACTCAGTTCAGCAGTACAAGACCAGACTGGAGGTCTTTACTCTCTGTCGTGTTCACTTCCAGGAACATTTAATAACTTAGTGTTGACAATATGCCTACCCATCCCAAGCTGGGAAGCAGTATACCTGTTCATCTAGATTAATGTGTCCTAGATACCAAAATACACACCATCACACAGAAACTTCTGTGCTTGCTTTTTGTACAGACACTTTGGAAATGCCTATGCCATACTGCGGCCAATATATGTTACTTTACTGGAAGGCTGATTGAAAATTGTCATCGTAGTTTCATTTCTTACTTTTTATCAATGGTGAAAGTTCCTGTTTATTTTTGTGTTATCTATGTCTATCTATTCCTGGTTAATTTGGGTTATACCTCTAACATGTACTTTTATTCTTGGAGCCGTGAATCTTCTTTCTCTGTGCGCAGAAATGAGAAAGGAATCCCTTTTTTGATATTAATCTAACAGTTTCTACACTTATATTTCAAAATAAGAAATAGTAAAAATCTGTGTTGTTGTTCGGGATTACATCTCGCTTTATCCCTTGATATTACATTAAATAACCTTAATTAAATTAGGAGATTAAAAGTCTGGGTAGGACTTTCATAGGCATTTTATTTATTTATTTATTCACAGAACTTTTCTAGGGAGCAAATACCTATCTGTAACTCTAAAAGGGTAGGTCCATACCATGTACCAGGTATAGCTCCTTGGTCACAAGGAGATTTTGAGTCAGTAAGGTTATTCTCATCTGAAGATACCCATCAATGGGCAAGTGGCTTTGACTATACAGGCTTTTGAGGGGAAAAAAACAAACCAAACCAAAACAAAACAAAAAAACCAACTAAACAAACAAAACAGCGAAGTAGTAAAAAGCATAATACACAGTAACTGAAATCCATTAACTGGTTTGATTTATTCACTTTGACTGGTACAGTGCGCAGTTCTGTGTGCACAATATGATTCCAGATATTCTCTTCTTAATTTTTTTTAAATCAAATTATTATCCCTACTGCTTTATGCTAGAAACTGGATTACAAAGATTCCTAAAAAAAGCTTTTAGTCAAGTTGAACAAAACATAGTAAAACAATAATTTAAAAAAATCCTTCCAGATACATTAGGACCAGAGTGTATTAGTTTGCCTTGTCTATTCACTGCTTGTTGAAAATATTCTCACAACGTTGGTTGTACTTGCCCTGAAAGTAATGAACACTTACATGCATTTTACACATTGGCCCTCCCATGACTACTTTCAGCAAACTCTGCCTTTCGAGCAGCCTGTATAGCTTTAATGGAGATTGAGGCAGTAGAGAGAGGGAAGCTACAGGAAAAGGTTACAAGTTAGAAAAAAAAGGCTGTGATTAACTAGTTTGGCATTCACTACCTCTTTGCTGCAAGGTGGGAAAATAGTGCTTGCTGTGAACTAGCTGCAGCATTTAGAAATGTTTGCATTCGTTGTAAGCCACAAATAGGTGTTTATCCATCTTAATTCTTTGTTTCTATCTATTTTTATAATTAATCCTACAATGTCAAACACAATTTATAACAATTGACTAATATTTTAAATATACAATTAGCTTTGTTCTAAACTTCTGAGTCAAAAGCATTTTCTTCAGACTTTTTCATCCTGTGTTTTAGTAACCTAAGTCTATATTTACTCAGAATAAACTTTACAAAGGATAACTTCTTATTTTCGTATACTGTGCATAGAGAAAATGAGTTATTGATGAATGCAATTCACAAAAGTAAACATACAGTTAAATATTAAGCTAGCTGTTGTGGTATAAACTAATAAGACTGTGATTTAAGTCACATGATTTCAATAGAGTGACATCTAACCTCAGGCTGTAGGGAGGAACTGCTGTTTACCATTGTAAATCTAAATTTCTAATCTTAATTAGCCATATTTAAAACTCGACAGTTGAAGAAATTCTGACTGAAATTGTCTTTAACTAGTTTTTAATGGGCAACTTTATGGGACACTAAGATCTTCCATCACTGAGAACATTCATTAGCTACCAGTCCCCACACTGTTAGAGGAAGGAACCTTCCCATTTTACCTGATTAAATTTAGAGACATAAATACTAACAGAAGGAAGAGCTAAAAGCACTCTTTCTCTTATCCTAGATGTGTTCCTGTAATCCTAAATAATTTCTCACTTCCTGTTCTTCTCTCTACCTGTCCAATGAATATTTACGTGTTCAGTGGTTATGAAACAAAAAAACACAAACAAAACACCTCACACAAATTTAAGATTATCCTCATAGGACATATGAGCATTCTGTAAATTACACTGTCCCTCTTACCAGATGTCTTTACCACCACCTGAAGTGTTATCTTTTCCCTTACTCTTGCTAGGCAAAGAAATAATTTCTTCTTCAGAAACCTGAAAATACCTTTTTTTAGTATGGTGGTGGGTAGACCCTGGCAAGCAGTTAAACACCACAGAGTTGCTCTCTTGCTCCTCTCTGCTCCACTGGGACAAGGGAGTGAGCAGAAAGAGCAAAAGTAAGAAAACTCACAGGTCAAGATGAAGGCAGTTTAAAAAGTAGAGGAAAGGGGGAGAAAAAAAATACCCAACTAAGTGATTTGAAGTCAGTCACTCACCACCTCCCACAAGCAGACCAATCCCCAGCTAGTCTCTGACCAATGGCTACCTCCCCACAGTTTTTAGTGCTAAGCATGATATGATGTTGCTGGGAATGCCCTTTTAGTCAGTTTGTGTTGTGTCCCCTCCCAACTTCTTTCACAGCCTCAGCCTACTCACTGTGAGGAGCAGAATAGGGAAAAAACTAAAAAAAACCCCAAAACCCAACAACTTCAAGGCTGTACAGGCACTACTCAGTGCATAATAGCTCAGTGCTCGTAGCCAAAGCACTGGTGTTAACAACGATACTTTAGCCACAAATCTAAAACCATACTGGCTGCTATGAAGAAAATTAACTCTATCCTGACCAGACCCAGTTTAATGAATATATTTATACACATATTTAGGTTTTGTACATTTTTCTATTTTTATACAGCTCTTCCATGAACATTTTCCTTTCTATCTAAGTTCAGCCATATTAACTGAACAACAGTGAGACACGCATATTCATGTATTTCCTTTCATTTTGGCTGCCCTTGCCCCTTTATTTCTTTTCCCCCTTTCTCTTTCTCTTTCCCTCTTCTGCTTTCTTTGCCTTGCCTTGCCTTCTCTTCCCTTCCCATGATATTGTTAGGTCATGACAAGTGGTATGGCACACACTGTATGCAACTATCAATGTGTTATTCCTACGGGTACATTTTCTGCAGAACCTCTACCAAGTTTGAGAACAGTAGAAAATTTGTCTGTGGGTGGTTAGATGTATTGTGGGAATGTTTTTATTTTTTTTTTTTTTTACTGTGCCCTCTCTCTTCTTTGGGAGATAATGTGAAGCAAGTACTGGGAAGATGGGTCCATAACAGTGTATTAAAATTTTCACTTTTTCTGTCTATCAGGAAAGGGCAATCCTTTGGGAGCTATAAAATAATAATAAAAATAGCAACCTCAAGAGCTGAGTCTCAGTGTTTAACACTGTTTCTCAAATGGCATTTCACCTATCATTTCTATTGAACTGAAAGCATTTCCTGCAGTAAAATAAACTGTGATACTGATGAACACTGACATTTGCTAACAGTATTAAGTAGTAAAACAAAGGCTGAGAAGATAATAGACCCAACAGGAGAGTACCCACAGATTAGAGGAGGAAGAATACCAACAGCTCTTAATTGTCAATGCAGCCTACTAATCCTGGATTAAAAAATAAAAGTGAAAATTGGTTTATTATTATTTTGAAGTTAGCAGCTCTGGCCAAAAAAAAAAAAAAAAAAAGCTAGAAGAAGAGTGGCAGAAATAGCTTGGGAGTGGTAAGACAAAGAGAATTATAGAAGGCCAAGGGGTAGTGAACAACAACAAGAATGACAGCTCAGTTTTAAGAAGTCTTTAATATGCTACAGTTTTAAAGCCTGGACCATACTGTAAAAGTAATCACAAATGAACTAAAAATTTTAAATTGAAAAGGAAATAAAACACTGAATATATGCAGAAGAAAATGTCTTGTCTTTTCAATTAAAATATTGCAGGTAATTTTCCTGATACATGTTGAACCCTTACATTATGGTCTGTCAACAAAAGATGAGTAGAAGATTTAGTTGAGCTGTGTAATAAATCTGATATCAGCTATTAATATATATATTACTCTTTTAGGTCTTGGGTTTATTTTGCATGCATAAATGCCCCCTCCAGCATTCTTTGGCACTAATGTAAAGTTAAAAATATGGTTTCTATATGCCACTTTACAAACAAACTTTATTTTTTGAGCAACTAATAGATATTTAACTATATTTGAAATAATAGATGTGTGCTCCAAAAAACTGTGTGTGCACTTGTGTGTAAGCACAATGGAAACAGAACACATTCATGTGGAATATTTTTATTTGAAATGTCAATGAGGTTTTTTTTAATACACATTTTATAAAAAAACCCTGTGTGTGAAGCACTTTTCCAACCCTGAAATTGATAAATGTAGGCATCCAAAAGAAGGTCCTACAGATACAAATATCTGTTATACGTAGTCAAGAAAAAGGTACTATGATGTGTTTTATGTTTGCATTCTGCTTCTGGTTTTCAGACTCAGATCTCAGTTTTCTCTATTATTATATTATATACTAGGGATGAGGTGAATCTCTGTTCCAGGTGGGACACTTTTATCTTTTTATTATGTAGTATTCTAAGTTCTTTCTATTGAAGTTTTTAATGTGGTTTTCAGGGTGCTGCATAAGTAAATAGAAATAAATATGTACACACAAACATTTTCCCTAGTACTTCATTTGCAGGAAGCTCAGCTGTCAACAGTCTGGAAAAATTAACAAGTAAAAACATTTTAACCTGACTTGAAGCTCTACTGCTGTAGAGATGTTGTGTGAAGATTCAGTGTAGAGGACCAGGCTAGATTATGCCAAACTATAGGTATTTTAAAGAAGAGCATGTGGGAAAAAGAACACAAAAGAAGAAGCTAGAGATCATAAGCATCAAGAAACAAGGGAAGTGTGCAATTATAAGTGTGAAGACAAGAAGTCTGTATGGTTTGGAGATGTGAGAAAAAAACTGGAAGGACAAAGGACCAATTGACCCAGAGCTTACAGTCCCCAGTTCTCTCCACCACCAGTGGAGAGAGGGGGTGTCGTCTGAGTTACTGAACCTGCTGTTGCCTAATGTGAGATGGCAGTTACTTCTCTTGTTGACTGTTCGGAAATGATGAGTAATGAATACAATGCATACCTTGGAGTATGGAAAAAGTGATGCATATCCTGTTAACAATAGCCAATGAATAGTATGAAATTCAATTTGTGTTTCAGCCTCAATAGTTTGGCTCACATAGGAGACACACTAATATACGTGCCATAATTTGTGTAGTAAAAAATGGGTAGTGGTTTTGACATATATTATTTCAAAATATACTTTCTGATGATAAATAATTATGGAAGAAGCCAGAAAAATCCTTTTGTGTAATATGTAAGCCATCACGCATGACTGTTTCGAAGACTTTTACACCAAATATGTTCAACTGAGGTTTTTCTTGAATGTACTCTGAATGTAGATGTTAAGGGGCAATTATTTAATTAAGAATACTACCAATCCACTACAGTAGAAGATAAAAGTGTACTTCTAGTCTAGTGATCTTGAGTATTTTGAAAAGCAATATATCACATTGACTGTTCCATTGCATTTAATCAGATGACACCACTACAATATGTCCTTTTCTTTTGTCTTTAATCTCATCTTTTATTTTTTATCTTTTTTTTTTTTCTTCTAGAAAGAGGAAGCAATTGTCTAGTTGTTACAGTACCCCCATTAGTATTGGATTAGGATCCCAATGTTCTCTTGCAATAATTTACAATTAAGCCTTCAGGATTCAATGCATTCCATACCAGCCTTCATAAAGAATTCACATGCATGTGTCCTAAACATGGTCTGATTTCCTGAAAACAGATGGACTATTTGAAGGAAAGCACGATTCCCTCTTACAGCAATGTTTCTCTACATCTCCTTCACCTTCTGCTCTTGTGATTCTTTGTTGAAAACAAAAACTATACTTCGTAGATGATAAGCATTTTTTATGTAATTAGTGGTGCTCACCACTTCACTATGCCATATAATTTGTAATGCTGGTTAAAATGTGTGTTCACATAAGTAAAGTCTATATATAATTATTACGGGTATTTACACTCTCAACATCTGCTAAGTCATTCAAGAACACAGTTCATACAAACAAAAAAAGTACGAAATGCTATAGAAGAATTATTATATAAAACTTGTACCTTAAATATTCATTCATGTTGCAGAGCTGTAACACAAGATTTCCCATTACTTTGCAATATGTACCTCATACTCATCATCACAATCACAAGGTTTCTGTGATTTCAGTTTCCAGTGGAAATCCTATCATTTCCACCACATAAACAAGTCTTTAATGTGTAGAAGGTCTTTCCTCCTCACCACCACCATATTTATAAGTTCATATGTTGTGAATGTTGATTTGATCTAATATTTTCTCTTGTTAGGTACTTGTGCATTTCGGAAAATGAGTGGAAGTCATTTGGGTTAAGTAAATCACAGCCTTTTTTCCTGTTGTTATGCTTCTGTTCTCTTAGCCAAGGAGGAGTAGTGCATGTCGTAATAGAGTGGGGAGAGCTTGAAGAGCTGTGCCATTAAACAGTGCATTAAGCAAAGCCTCTTCAGACAGTCCATTCTGAAGAGAGGTCTGCTCCATACAAACAAAGCTCTTGAGATGCACTTTGTTGTGTTCTTACCATTCAGAAAAGCACTATTATCCTGTGTCTGTGACTCTGTGCACAATATTTCAATTGGTTCCATTTCAGTGGTTTTACAGAGAACAATAAAAGAGGCCTCTTGTTCCTGGCCATACAGCAGGAGAACAGACCATGCTAAATCTCTACCATCAAGCGCCTAAAAACCTCGTAAAATATTGTATGTATTTATGCCTTTTAGAAGTCATAGACAAACAATCTTGTTCCATGAAACCATTTTTTTTTAAAATTACAACAGTACTGGTCATCTATCACAAACATGAACAAAGACTCAGCTTTTAGGAATTAGTGCATTTATACTTACATATGAGTATATGTAATATAGCAGAAGAAAATCTCAGTGATACAATCTCAAAGTTGTTTGGGTTGCAAGCATGAGCAGCTGCTTTCTGACTAACATGAGAAATACAGAAAACAAGTCCCTTAATCTCTTTCCAAAAAAAGCTCTCTTAATAATATGGAAAAAGCCCTATACTGTAGTGTTAGCCCTCTCACCACTTTCAGACATAATTGGAAAAGCAAATTATTCTCATGAATGTGATGAGAAATCATATAAGAGGAAGTTTTATTTTATAATTCCAGTGTTTTTCAGATTTCCTTATGTTCATAAGTCTGTTAGTCTCCAGATATGTACCACCCAGTTTGAAGAGAGGTACCAGAGGAAAACACAAGTGCTGAGGTCTGGTTCTGGTACCCGAAATGCCCTCAGTGTGGTGTGGGTGAGTCTGGGCAAGCACACATTTGCAGCCTGGGGTGATGGGGCAACACTGACCTCCTCTGTGCTGGCTGACTTGCTTCCTCTGGCAGCTGGAGGCTGAGATTTTTCATCAGCCTTCCTGCAGGACACATGATGCACTCCCAGCATGAAGAGACACTGGAACTGCTTAAGAGCCACATGCTGCTCAAAAGACACGTGCTGACCATCTTGCTTCAATGATAATCTATATTTAGTTTCAGATGTAACACGGCCAGTCAGGAGGAAGTCTCTGTCTTGTTTTTGTTTTATATGCTTTTTTGCTTTTTAATGAGCAAAGGAATAATTTTTTTAAGAGCAAGCACTGTCTTAAAGAAAAAAAAAAAGGCAAGAAAACAATATGTGCTGTGCTGCTCTCTTTCCTTATGGTATTACTCTAAACTGCTATGTGTTAGAACAGGTTGCCATGGCTGTGTGGGTTTATTTTATTCAGACGTTAGTACTATTGTCAGTGCTTTTAAATTATGGTGCATAAATATCAAATACATTCTTTAGTTTCATGTAATTACATGGTAACTATTATACTGTTAAGAACACATAATTATTTTTGGCTCTCAACAAAAGTGCAGGCTGGGCTGTTTTCACTGAGGTCTGCTAAATGCAGCAGCCAAGTTAACTGCCCGAACTTGAGGTAATTATTGAGTTGAAAACCTGTGTGGTTAGTAGCAAATCTCAGACTTTTAGGAGATTGGTTTGAATAGAGATTCAAAATACCTATAGTAAGCCTGAGTTTACTTTGCCAAGATCTTATTTTTTAATTCATCTGCAAGCTTGAACCGTTCTGTAAAAATCCCATTCTGTAAACTAACATCAGGTTTATCTCTAACAAATCCAGTCACCTCGGGACTATTGCAACATCCTGAATTCTTGTCAAGTGTCCAGTGACAGAACTAAGTGAGGTATGAGATATTGGCAAGTGTATTGTTTGAGGAGCAGGATTGTGTTTCAGCCTTAATTTTTCTCTGCGATATTCTTTGTTGGAGAGTGCAAACAAAATTGCTAACATGTCATTTTTCTCAACTTCAATTAACCCCAACAGGATGTGATTCTTTACCAATCTGGCAAAGGACCGCGTTTCTGATTGCCAAGTAACAGTGGTTTTGTTATGTGGGTAAGTGATCAGGGTTAATTAGTACTGGTAGCCGAACAGATTGTGTTAGAAATGTATGAAGTGTTTATGGTATACGTGTACCTCTTTGAATGGTATCCTTCAGATTTGCAGGTGTGAGCAGAGATCTTATGCAGTGTGTGCTATTCTGGACCAAGCACTTCTGTAGCACCAAGTGCAGTAGCCTCCTGGGCCCTCCTGTCTGTAACTGGGTTACAGTCTGTTACAAGATCTTGTTTATCTTCAGATTGTGCTTTCAGAGTCACAGGACTATTATTTGTCTATTTTTCACAGAACTTGTCCTACCGGGAACAACCAGAGATCCTGACAAATAAGGCAACCTGATAAAACTTATCAGTGCATAAAGACCAAGGGAAGGATTTGTCCAACTGGATTTAAGTGCCTATACCCAGATTAGATATCCACAACTCACTTTAGAGTCCAGAGAGGAGGAAAAAAAAAATATGTATCAAGGGTGTAATTCTTCTCAAAACTAGTTCAGATGAATCATGCTCTAAACATATTAATTTGGTCCCTGACTGTAGAGGAAGAACTGGATGACTGACTCAGGTGTAAGCACTTTCACTATGATTTGGAAGGGTCAAACTTCTGTCATTGGAATAGATGTGTATTCTCTTTCCATGCAGCTTGAGTCATTACTGTTGCGGACTGTGTAAGCACAAAGACATTGTATACCTGATAAATAACTGCTGACGGTGACACTCATACCCAGTGTTCTTAAGGAACTGAGCTAAAAATCTTGATTTCTCCTTTTACAATGGTGTTTCTCAATCTATTTGCCAGACATCCCACCATCTCAATCCCCTCGCTCCCCCTCTGAAAAAAACTACCAGAAAATAACCCCTATATGAAGAGGTTAGTGAATTTTGTGAAATGTTATTATGTTGTCAGAATAAACTAAAATCAAAATTTTGAGTATGTTAAAAACAAACTTTTGTACCCTAAGGGATCTCCATTTTCAGCCGTTATGGTATAAATTGACCCAGCCTAAGCTTTCAAGTGAAGAAGGAATCTGTAGGTGTCTGTTTGTGAAACTGGAAGGTCTAATCCCAAAGACAGCTGGGACTTGAGAACAGGTCTTCAAAACAAAATGGGCTTTATTTTTAGTTGAAAAGTAATGTGCTTCAGAGTTTTATATGTATGACTACTACTCTCTACGTGCAAGATTTGTTGATTCCACATAGAGATAATTATACTGACTTAAAAAATGTGCCTTTACAGTCATAGTGCCACTGGATACACCAAAGTTATTGAAGTTTAATCTTTACGTGACAAAGGTACGTGGTGCCCCTAAACAAGACCATTATTTCCATCTTCACTATAAGGAGTAGTTTGCATAATAATCCATAACAAGCAAACACCATCTTGTAACTTCATTATGCTAAACACAGTGGTTGCCCAGACACTCATAACATGGGAATATATCATAGCATTTTAAAAACACAGAGCAATCCTCCATCCCTTAAAAAAAGTAAAAACATCTCTTTTGATGTTGTAGAGTTAGAAAAAGCTAAATGTTTTCTTCCTTTGTTGTAATAATTAGTTCCACAGTTCTAAGTACATGCAAAAAAGTGACCTATACATGTATTATCCAGTTTTACAAAATAGTTTTAGTTGTATGACTATCATAGTTATGTCTGGAATAGCTCATGGGTATATTTAGTAGGCCAGAATAGGGCTCAGAATGTTGACATTTCTGAAATATTGTTTTGTTTTGGGAAAAACAAAAAAAAGTCAAAGAATTATGATAAGCACTGTGTCTTGTTTTGCCTTGCTCCACTAAAGGGAATGTTAATTAATTCTGAGAAAATAAAAGGGACAGAGTGAATTGTTTGACCCACATACAATGGAAACCATTTGCTCTTCTGACTTAGAGAAGATAGTACAACAAACTTTGGAGCCATGCGAAGATGGCCTCTTCTTCCTGACACAGACCAGAAATGCTTCAAGAGGACTTGAGGTACAGCTGGAAGTAATCAAGGTGGATTGGCAGTTTTTAAATCATTCTGTGAATGCCTGAAGCAGGTCACCTTCCTTTCCTGAGCTCTGAAGTGCCTAGGGCAAGTTGATACTTCTGGATTCAATGAGAGCATGGCAACATAGATGAAAATCTGAGTACTCAGATTAATCAGACTTACTCAGAGAAAGCTATCCTCTTTAACAGATGAAAAACATAAAACTAAGATGTAAACTGATCCAAACAGCAGAAGAACATTTATGGTTGTAAAAGAAAAAAACAACAGTATTTCTCACGGAAGGAAGTAGAATGTGCTGTAATTTAGTCAAGGTCTGATCAAAACCTCTGGAAGGCAAAGACTTAGCCTGGGCAATGAGAAATCATTATATCTCTGTAATGTGCTGTATATATAGCACATAAATCCTTGAGAAATACGTGAGGAATGCCTGGTCTAAAGGCTTTCAACTGCATCTGTATCTAACTCCTTAACAAAAGCTAACCAGTCAACTTGTTGGCCTGTCCTGTTCTTCTCATTATGTTGTCTGCTCTGTAAAATAAATTTCCAAAGTCCTAAGCATTGATGTGTAAAGATATATATCTAAACTAAGGAATATCAGGTACATACCAGATTCAGCAAGACCCTCTCGCTGCTTTGTGTCATGCTAGCAGCAGAAAGCAGCTGCAAAGCCAACCAGCACAGAGAACTTACAGCTGTTTTACAGTGCCAGAGAGACACAAAGCAGCTACAGCTTGCCGATGAAACCATCGTCTAATCTCCAAATACAATTTGCTATCATAAATATAATGGGTTAAGTTAATCTTTGGAATAATTCCATGGCCTCAAGAGAAAGTGAATATAGAAATGGGGCTGTTGTTTCCGTTATGACCATTTACACACAGAAATTCTATGGAGAATGTCAAATAATAAAAAATGCTATATAGCATAGAGAGTCTCCTACCCATTTTAGGGCTCCACTGAGATTTGCAGATGAAATAACAATAAGAATAATTTTAATTTAAATTAAGTTTTATGCAGACCTCTTCTGACAGAAAAAAGTTACAAAGGGAAAAGAAGGAGGGGGGAAATAACGATTCTATTACTCTAGCAAATACAAACATTTTAAATTTTGAAAAGTTTTCCTTTGGAATTACACTTTTTGTACAAGACAATCAAACCAAAACAAAACATGACTTACAGAGAAAAAAGTACAGGAAATATTTTGAAACCTCATGAAATGACATTTCTGATGTGCTATAGTCTGTCTTATTTACCACAGATGCACATGAAGGTTCCCTTTCCTCTGCCCTATGTTTTAGACAATAATTTAGATTAACATTTTGGAAACATGAAGTTTTTGACACTTCTTATGAGTAAACACTCTCATAAATTTATGCCCTCATAGAAGGTGTCACCTCATGACTAGGTTCAGATTTTACAGTTATATGTAACACCAAAAAATCATGAATTTAGAAGGTCTTCATTAAGAGTGAAAGAGTGTTGGTTTTCATATCTTATTTCTCATTAAGCATAGAACTAACTTTAGTGCTTACATCTAAATATTTTTGTTCCTAATTCTGTGATGGTAACTTAACAGAGTTTCGGTTAGAAATTAGAAATGCTTAGACTGAAAAGGTAGCTATATATCTTTAGGCTATAAACCTATCTATGTTCAAGACTACGCATCAGACAGTTCCAGTCTTCATTTTTGCTAATTTTTCCCAACTAAAGACTGTAAACTCTTTTTTAGTGAAAAATATTTACTGATCAAGTTTTCAGTCTCAGTGCTGTGGTACACCTGATACAGATATTATTTTCAGTTAAAAATCCCTAAAACCCCAACATTAAAAAGAGTTAAAACTTGTTCTTCTTGTCTCATTCCGTTCATTTATTTTATTTATAAGAATTCATTAGATGTAGTACTGTCAAGTCCCAGGTGCAATAACACAACTAAGAGAATCCCAGATTTTAAGGTTGTCTTAAAAGAAGAAAACTGTTGTTGTCTTGATTGGATTGTCTAAATAACTACACTTAGCAAGGCTTGGACACAGACACGGGTGCATGGAGCAATTCCAGGAGAAAATCAGGAGTGCATTTCTCTGAGAAAGATGATCTTAGATGTCACTCCAACCTACATCCCTCAGCTCAGCTTCCCATGTCTGGTCAGTCTGAACAAAGAGGTTATGTTGAACCAGAATTAAGGTACAACTGAGACTTCCAGATCTTCATCCTTCCTGTAGCACGTTCACACTACTTTCTACAAACCTTCAGCATGGAACTGCTTTGTCTTTCACCCTCCTTTATCCTTCTGTTGTCCTTACTAGAAACTGAACCAGAAAGAGAAACGAGGCAGATTCTTATAAATGTTCTGGTGGAGGATCCAGAAGTGCCAAATTTCTGTTGCCAACACATGGGTTCCCAGGTGGGTCACAGTAACTCCAGTTGAGTTGTGGAGATGGGTCCACTAACAAGGATCTGGCAAGTCACTGGAATGTTTCATTTTTTTGCAACCTATGAAGCCAGGTTATATATAAATGGAAACCAGTGGGTGTGCCCAAGTCTCATCCCAGTATGGAGTCAGGATGGTGATATGACATGCCGTTGGATGCAAATGATGGAAAGTGCTTCGGGATTCCACAATATAGACTGGGAAATGGTCCTCACCTTGACTAATACACAACAGCTTCAAGCTTGAAGGTCAAGCTTAAATAATAATATGGAGACATTTCCATAGACATTCACATCTCTTTCTTTTAGCTCAGTTCACTGCAATTCCCAAGAGAATTCAGATGGCAGATAATTACTGAATTTACACTGCTTTGTACACTAAAGCCTCTGGTCACTGACGGAACAGGGTCAGGCCCATGCATATCTGCAGCAGCTGCAAATAAACAAATGTTCCAGTTCTTCTTTTCTCCCCACCCTCCTTTGTGTACTCCAGAAGAGAAGAGGTTTGGCTCTGCTTAGTTGGATTTCCCTCTACAAAGAAAGCAGGAAATAATTTTAGCAGTTCATTTTAGACTTTTACTATAATTTTGGTCTTTCTAAATTTTACACTAAGGGATTATTTTTCTAATCCATATTCTTGACTTTACATAGGTTTATAATCTGCTAGTCAGTCAGAAGAAAACCATACAACAGTGTTTGGTGGCCATCTGTTGGCTGAAACAACAGAGTTCTTTCATTTTTTTACACCAGTGACATGGCAATCAGTAATATTTCTTGACAAGAGTGTTCCAGTCTATGTAATTCTGGATTACACTCATATGCGTCACAGTTTTCCAGCAGAAATATGTAATGACTCTTGCTACTTTATGAACCTTTTCAAGATAAGAAGGAAAAAAGTCCCAGAAATTGAACGACTTTAACAAAGCAAACACTAAGGTTATTTTTTAAAATTAAAACATGAAGGACTACAAAATTTTCAAAAGCAGCTGGGTGAATTAATGGACACCTGATCTGCAAGGAAGTCTGTACTTCTGTTGCTATATAGAAAATACCTGAGCCAGCTACTTTGAAGTGAACTTTAGTCCCTCCTCTATCATGAGAAGGATTTGGTTTAATGAGAATAAAGTTGTGGAAGATATATGGGGAACTAAATGCTACCTCTCCATTGTAAGCACTGTGATGGTCAAAGCAATATATCTAATGAGTTTTAACTCCATTGTCCCTAGCTAGGCTTATTAATATTTAAAGGATCAAATCCTTGAGATTTGCCTCTAGGTATTTTTTGTCATTGTAGGATATGAAAATGTTGAGTGTAAAATAATCCATATCTTTACAGATGGATAAACATGTGTAAATTAGTTGGTCTTGTACACCTGGTACATCCATTGAAAGTGGTTAGCTTGATCAAAAAATTTTAATGTTCATTGACTTACTTATGCTGGAGCTTCCTTAGGAACATGGTAATAAAAGTGGTTAGGTAATATTAAAAAAACAAGTAACGGAAAAAGACAACTATTTTATACAGATGTTCAAAATGCAGACATGCTTGTATCTTAATCTGTTGAAATACAGTTGGGCTATATAAAAATAATCCATATTAGCATCCAGCTGTCAGTGATATAAATGCCTGACTAGTCATTCCCTAGCCTCAGTTTCATAATGGTAAAATAACTAATACGAAAGAACTTCAAAACAAACACCACTTTGCTACACTTATTAGCAGGAGGCCATTGTGTGTATTCTTAGGAATTTTGTTTGAATAGCATTAGTGTATCTGTATCCATGATGGTTCTCACTGAGACAAAAAATATGTCTCTCCCTGTAAGCACTTGCAAATAAAAGTTTAAAATGCTATTTTTGAATATATTTTAAATAAGCTAAAGTTAAGAGTTCTTATAATTAATGCCCACTCAAATGACAGTCCACCTAGTGCTCTCTGCAGAATTTCACAATGTATTGTTATGATTTTTTCAGGTTTTTATAATACAGTCTTTGTGGTTGAATATTTTACTGTACTCCTGACAAGTTTTTAAAAAATGTTCTCCCTGATGGTTGCGTACAAGAAATGTGGATGATGGGCTATTTAATAATCCTGGACATTGCTCATAAGCCTAGTCAGTAACATGACTAAGGCTTGGAGAGGGACAACATGAAAACAACAAATGTTAAACTACAACAAAAAGTGTTATTATAGTAGTAAAATTACTGAAGAAGATATGTCCTAAAGCAGGTATTGATGGCCATGAAAAACAACTTTTGTATTAATGAATCTGGCATTGCTATGTGGTTGATAACATCACTAAACTAATATATTGTGCTATATAATCACTGAATCATTTAGGTTGGAAAAGACCTTTAAGATCACTGAGTTAAAACATAAACCTAACACTGCCAAGCCGACCACTAAGCTATGTCCCTAAGCACCACATCTACACATCTTTTAAATGTCTCCAGGATAGTGACTCTACCACTTCCCCGGGCAGCCTGCTCCAATGCTTGATAAGACTTTTGGTGAAGAAATTTTTCATTATATCTAATCTAAACCTTCCCTGGCACAACTTGAGGCCATGTCCTCTCATCCTTTCGCTTGTTACTTGGGAGAAGAGACCTGAAACCCACCTCACTACAACGTCCTCTCATGTAGTTGTAGAGAGCAATAAGGTCTCCCCTCAGCCTCCTTTGTTCCATGCTAATCAACCCCAGTTCCCTCAGCCGTTCCTCATAAGATTTGTTCTTTAGACTCTTCACCAATTTTGTTGCCCTTCTTTGGACGTGCTTCAGCACCTCAATGTCTTTCTTCTTGTTAGACGCCCAAAACTGAACACGGTATGTGTTAATCTGTCTTGAGATTCATATGTGTCTTAAAACTAATTGTAACAGTAAGTATTTCAAAATCTTAAAACGCAAGATTCTCATGGTTCTTAATTATCTGGCACAATATCATTCAATGAGGATGTGTTTTATTATGAAGGGATAAACAGATAAATAATAAATCTATTATTAATGTGAATAAGTGGAAATGACCTTAGAATTGCTAGAAACCTAATTTGCTCAGTTTTATTATGAGTGTCAAAAGTTTAGGTAACGCATTAAAGCTGCCACAGTTATACTGTGAACTGCTTCCTGCTTCCGACCTGAATTTCTATTTTTCAAGTGTAACATTAGATTTTTCCTTACCAGAGAGATTTTTCTCCCTTTAGTGTGTCAATACTACCTTACCTGTCGCAAGGAATTGATAGAATTTTATTGTTAATGACATACTGTATATGACCCAAGGCTAAACCACCAAGGTACCGCAGAAACAAGTCTGTTTGAGAGAAGAATCCTGAAAAAGACAATGCAGATATTAGCTTGCGTTCATTAGATCACTACAAATAAACAGTAATGGTGAATTACAGAGCCAGCGCTTTTCCACAGTAATAGGACGGAACACTGAGTTCAGAAAGTTTTTGGTTTTTTTTGTTGTTGTTGTTTATTTCTTTTAATGAATGGAAGAACACTCATAAGTTACAATTGCAGAACTAGAGCTAAATGTAGCTGCCTGTTTTTTTTTCTATTCAAGGGACATTCTCAAGGTTAGTAGTATGAAATGCTGATAACTCTTACCCGTGTTTTCAAAGTTCATGCAATGAGCAATAGAACAGAACCCTTAGGAACAGGCTATCTAGGGCACTGACTTTGTTACAGTATGATGAGTTGCAGGAGGGTGGTTTTTTATAATAGCCTTCAATGGAGTTGTAGACTGGAACATAATAGCTTTGTGCTAGAAGGAGCCATAAAACAGACCAGTTCTCTGAAAGAGTATTGTACTTGCCATGTCGGCTAATTTGTCACCATTAGCTTGCTTTATTGACGGTGAGGATAGATTTTTTTTCTCCTTGTGGTTTAAGAGTTTGAAAAAATGAGATTGCCAGGTATTCCGCCGGGTCAGCATGGAACAAAGCATGTTCTGTAATTGGTGTCTTTCTAATCTCAAACTGCTAAACTCAAATTTAATCTCTTTTATTTAATTTTTCAAGGCAGATGATTTAAGTGAAAAATGCACCTGATTACCAACGTAGGTAGGCAGGTGGGATCATGGACACAAAATCCCTGTGAAGCTGGGAGCTCTAAATGAAGGCGCAGGAACACAATACTGTCTTGTTTTCAGTTGACCACTGTACACAGAATGTGAGATTAGCAGAGTCAGGCTCTCAGCTCAGGACTTTCAAGTCCGTGATTCTGTGCTAACAGAAATTTAGTTTCTGCTTCTTTCTAACTGAACGTTCCTTCTTTGTTCATTTCACCATGGATACAGGCCTGAATGGCAACACCATTTCCACTTCTCCTTCCCGTGACTGCCTGTAACACTTCAGCTGGGATGTGGTGGCTGGACTGGGGGGCTTGACTCCCCCACCCAGGGGAGAACAGCCCTTTCTGTAGCAACAGAAGCTCCTGCATTTGCAGCAGTTACAGGCTATCTGCACAAGGAGGAACATCTCCTCCTCTCCCAGGAAAGCCTCGGGTCTTGTGGAAGCAGCTGTATCTTTTCAAACATCCTGCAGACAGCTGCCTCTTTCCATTTTTCCCTCAGCAACCCTCCTGCAGTACCTGACAGGTTGCTGAGTAGGAAGGTGAGGAAGCAAACTGGAGTGGGCCAAGACATGGTTGCTGTAGCCACCCACACCAGATTCCCTGTGGGTGCTGCATGTGACAAATGGAGCAGTGGCAAAGGCAGCTGTCCCACTCCCTTCTCATCCTTCTGCCAGTCACATCAGATGGTTAAATAGATATGTTCTGGTCCTGTTTTTTGGTGTGGTTTTTTTTTTTTGTTTGTTTTCTCTCTCTCCAAAGCTTATCCCATGGGTAAAATTCAGTATGTTCTTTCAGGCAAAAACATTTCCCGTGGCAATAGATAAGTCTATGGTACAGGGTCCAGAATAAGCCATTATTGTTCATTTAATAGGCAGAATAAAATTGAAAGCAGTGTAGTCTTAGATCCACAAAGGTATGTAAATACCTAATACCTGCATAATTTGCTTGAAGTTAGGTACTTAAGTGCCTTTTAGGGTCTGATCCTTGTATTTGCTTTCTTCTGAATGTGTGTGATTTTCTATAATTGCATTACAGAGAAAATGGAGTTTCAAGATCTTTAGACATCAGAGTGAGACATTTTGTGGTTGGCTTTGAATGTTGATACGCTATACTAGTGCAAGGACTCATTCATATGATTAGGCATTAAGAGGTTTATTTGACATCTCTATAGTCTTGATATACACAGTATAATCACAGACACGGTAACCTAAATAAACCCCTCAACTGCCAATTTACTATTAAGACTTTATTACCATAAAATTGATTAATGTTTATATTTGATGTGAAGTTTTGGTTCTTACTATTAAATTGGTTGTGCATGGTTTAAAGTTCTGATTAGCTCAATGAAAATCTATATTACTGTAGAAATGTTAGTCTTGCTTTAGAAATCTGTAAAGGTAAACATTTATATGATGTGATATGTGAGTTTAATAACTAAACAGATCACTCCTGAACTGCTGAGACAGAATAAACATGATCAGATAAATCTTATTGGAACAGTATCTTTATTGAATCCCGTCTTCACATTTTGGAGAAAATCAGTTACTCAATTTTGGATTGTTTAGTCATTTCACAAGAGACACTGATTGTTATTCTTAAATAACTCCAGTTCCAGGTTTTTACTGATTCTGCTGAATTACATGGCTGCAGCTGAGTTTGATGTCTTGAACATCCATAACAATATGGTAAATAAATTGATGACAGAGATACATTTTAGAACAGGTACTGTGCAGCACCAGTTTTAAAAAGCTAGTTCTCCAGTTTCTGACTGAATATTTTATGTAAAGTATTGAGAATGTCAAACAGTTAAGTCTAGAAAAGGAAACAGCAAATACAGCTTTGTGACAAAACACAACCAAAAAATTATATCATCTAGTAAAAGGAAATTCGTGTATATTTTCCAAAACTCAGAGCAAGTGTTATAGATGCAATAAAATAAATGCTTGTAAAAACTGTTACAAATTACTATACAATCCAGGTCATTATATGAAAATATTTTGGGGAAAAAAAACCAAACTACATACTCCTAATTTATGCTAAATTTATATATCACTATCTACCTACACGCACAGACACATGTTAGTATATCCAATTAGTACATAATATAAATCAGTTCACTTACTTTACTTATTTACATTACTTACAATGTTTTCCTGAACTGTCACATTAAATGTCGAGGTTTGAAAAAGCCCATTTTAACTGATTTGATATTAGAGGCTTTTGAGAAATATTCAAGCAGTCAGCAGTAGCAAATATGCTGCTGTTTATGAAATCAAGCCATGATAAATTAAATATACTATTGGATAATATTATTTTGCTTAGTTCTTGAAATCTAGCTTTCATACGTGGAATATCCCAGGAACTTCAAAAATTAATGTTTTTTTTAAAGGCAAAAAGCTGAATTTGGCCTGACTAGATGATTTCTGAAGTCCTCTAATTGCAGCTATTCTATTATTCTGAATGCTTTGATTTTTTCAAGTTAAAGATTTTATTAAGTTGTCAGGATATTTCAAAATAGAAACAAAAAAGGTAGAAATATTTATAAGATTTTTTAATCTAGTTCAATAAAGAATGAAAATAATGTGACAGTACGTATTTAGAGGGGGGGGGGAATTTTAAAAAAATTGTGCTGGCTTTTAAAAAGTGATTGAAGAAACTTAGAAAACTGAACCTAAATGTTATAATTTCATTTTGGTTCCATTTGGAATTTTCATGGAAGAATAAATACATTAATTAATTTTTATCTTAGTTATTTCTAAATAATTGCACATCCTAAGGTTCTCAAGAAAAATTTGCCAGGAAAAAACATTTGCAATTTTTCAAAACTGTAATGTTCTAAAGCATCAATCAATATTCTCATATTAGCTATTGGGGAAAGTATTTAAAGGTAAGATGCTGTCTGTCTAGGCAATAAAGGGACTTGGACATATTTCCTTTCTGATATAACTGTAGCAAGAAGAATTTTAGAATACTGTGTGTAGTGAGAGCGGATTTATACTGCAGATGGAGGATGTGATGCAAGACTCTAACAGTTACAGCAGCAGGCTTGTTTAAGCCAGTTCCTTGCACAGCTGTTTCTGGGTTGGTAAAGCCAAATCTGACTTTAAGGCTCAGTTCAGTTCAAAAGTTGTACTTTATGCTTTTTCTGTCAGGTTAAAACTTGCCTGATTTAGAGAAAGAATTTAGATGAATCTCTGTAGGCAGGATCTTGGCAAGGGTTTCAGACAGACACTGTATAGGAATGAAATAAGGGTCTGTATAAATACAGCCTGGCTGTGCAAGGACTAAGAGTAGGATTCATAGAAAAAATCATAACAGAAAAGATATTTTTTGTTAATAAAATAATAGCAATTCAATAACAAGAAAAATGACAATTATTAATATAATAATTAATAATTTAATAACAAGAAAAATATAACATATTTTTTGGTTTTACAATTTCAGAATTAAAAATGCAAAATTTGGTACAAAATTTGAGATATTACATTCTGAGTTCTTTACTTCGGTATTTCATGATGTCAGAAGTGCTCTTCATGCTCTTATTCTTTCATGATGCACTACCTTATATTTTCGGGGGGGGGGGATTGTCTCAAATGAGTGTAGTGGTGCACGAAATGTAGTCTGACTGGGATCTTGAACCCATAGGGACAAGAGGAAGCATGTGGGATCACTGAGCTGACAACAGTTGCTCCTTGAACCATGTTTTTGTTTCAACTTTTGGTAAAGGGTTTTTTTTTAAAAAGAGTAACTCATTTATTGAGCAGAATGACCTGACAAGGTGGCAAGTTCAGGTGGTCTCTTCTGGAAGAAACAGGAAAGTACATTTGTTTTCTTTATATTGTGATAACTGTTGGGAAGATATCTCAGAGGAATGTTTGGTCTAGCTAATGAGACACTGTAGTTTTTTGATCTCTCTTGAACCAGACTAAGTGTGGTGGGTTGGGGACTAAGATAAAAGCAAATGTAAGTGGGTAATTTCTCTTTAAGCCTGTTCCAAGAATTTACTGTTCTGATGGTTAGCTCCTAGCATTAAGCAAGACATATAAACACTTGGATGGCTTGATTACTTTTTAATTAAAATTTAATTACAGACTCATAGAATCATAGAATCATTTAGGTTGGAAAAGACTTTTAAGATCATCAAGTCCAACCACTACACTAACACTGCCAAGTCCACACTAAGCCATGTCCCTAAATGCTACATCTACAAGTCTTTAAAATACCTCCAGGGATGGTGACTCAATGACTTCCCTGGGCAGCCTGTTCCAAGGACTGATAACCCTTTTGGTGATGAAATTTTTCTTAATATGCAATCTAAACCTGATCTGGTGCAACTTGAGGCAATTTCCTCTTCTATTGATAGTTGGGAAAGGAGACAGACACTCTCCTTGCTACAGCCTCCATTCAGGTGGTTGCAGAGAACAGTAAGGTCTGCCTTTCTCTTCACTTATTACAGATGAAAGTAGATATGTAGAGTTTTTAGGATGTTCATGTACAAAAGATTGAGAAAAGTGTGTGGCCAGATTAAGGGAAACACTCAAAAAGATGGAAAACAAGCTGTAGCAGAAAAATAGGGGGTGGTGGCCAGTTTGAGGATGCAAGGAGAACATAAAATCTGAGTAGTCAAGAAAGACAAACACAACCAGCAAGCTGTCAAGTCTTTAGCACAAGCAATGTAATTCTAACGTTATGTTTCTGTGGATGGGGGTAAAATGCCCTTAAGAAAGAGGATTAATATTTTTGAACTAGCAGAAGAAAATAAGATTTTGGTTGCTATCTTTGAAATGAAAGTACAAGTACAAAAAAGCACAAGAAGAAACTAAGAATATGACAAGGGTGTGGCTGTCCTTACTGTTAGCTCCTTTATTTTTTATCTTACTTAATTTATTTTTCCAATCTTGTGGAGGAAAAGCAAACTGATCTGACTAAGCTCTAGATATCCAGGGGAAGAAACAATAAGAATTTCTTAAAATAACATATTTTTAATGCAAAAAGAAATTACTGGGATCTTACTGTCTGGCAAACATAACTTCATGACTTTGTAAACTAAGATAATAAATATTAAAAGAGAGGAAATAACAATGTGCTTGTTAAACTAAACAGTAAGCAGCAGGAAATTATACAGAATGAGTATTGCTGGAAAATTTTTACTATAGTGTAAATACAGTCATGTTCATTAATAGTTTACGAACACAGTGAGTTGGCCAGGGGAATGTGACATGAACATTGTGGTATATTTATGATCTGTTTTCAATTTTTAAAATAAAGCAGGAGCTAATTGAACTGTATCATGGACCAAATGGTTGACAACTAAGAGTCAAAAGGCAAAAAAACTGCCATCAATTATGTCTGCTACAAACTACATTCTGATCAGTTAAGAAAAAAAATCAATATAAACTGTTAATTGCAGAAAAGTTGTGCACCAGATATACAGATCCAAAGCTTGCTGATAAAGTACTTGATGCAATGATAGTGGGAATATTAACGAATAAGATTGGAAAATCCTAAACTAAAGTATCGTATACAATTTAGTCATCCATGTCTAGAAATATTTATTCAAAGTGGAACAGAAGTAGAGTAAAGCTGTGATGTTTTGTAGCTCAGATCTGGGTCATAGACCTTCCTGGATAGCATAGGCATCTTGGGAGTGAGATTAGAATGACAGCAGGCCAGAGCTAATTAGTCCTTCCTAATCCAGCAATTAGTTTGAGCCCAGGGTGGTTTGGCTAGCAAAGCCGAGTAGTTCCTAGAATGGGAAGTGACCACTCTAAAAATACACCCTCTGCATAAATAGCCGGGAAGGGCAATAACTGTGTTAAATCTCACAGTACTGGCACAGGAAGAAATGCATTTACTGACTGGAAAACTCCCTCTGGAGACTGGGAGGATGTTGCTAGCATTAGAAGAATTTGAATCCTGAAACAGCTTCCAGCCAGCATCAGAGAAGCAAGAATCACAAGCAACTTCTGCAGAAAATTTTATTGTTACGAAAAAACATCAGGTTTGGATCTGTCCTCTAAATCTATACTAATATTTCCTTAAAAACTTTTTTTAGTATATCCTTTATTTGAATAGCTTCCTGTTGTTTCATTTCATTTGCTTCTATTCCTACTCCTAAAGTCTAAGTCCCAGACTCTGCCTGTTTCCATATTGCTGTGTTTATAATCTCTTTCAGAAAAGTGCTGCTTTGTACAAGGACTTGATGGTTCTTGAGGTCTTTTTCCAACCTTAGTGATTCTAAGGAGAAGTTGTGCACTGGGAGTCAGATTTGGACCCTAATAAGGAGGAATAAACATTGTTTGTAGAAAAAGGAAGTAGAAGAGAGACTCCCATCCAGTATTACAGCACAGCTCATTGAATGCAATCTCAGTTACGTGATTTTGAGAACAAATAGGACTGCGGGCACAAGAGAGGGCTAGAGAATGAAACTATAATTAAAGAGGAAACTCAGAGATTTGGAGACCAACTTTCAGCTATTCCATTTGCAGCTAATATTTGATAAAAGTTCAGATTAAGTCAAATGATGCCATTCCTTTCAAAAAGTTATTTACTTTAGAGTTTCTCGCCAAACCACAATTAGAAACTGTTGTTTTCCTGTTGATGCTATCATTTACCTAGTGTACATGCAGAAATATTGCCCTGTTTGACTTCAGAAAATTTGGTCAGAGAAATAAAGCTATGACACTTGTCTAAACAAAGCAACTGTCAGCTCATATCGCAAACTCCTTCTAAATAAAGAGCTGCAGTGCTCCAAATTTGTTTTTCTTTAATGAACCCAAGCCTTTCCACTGTCATTATTCATTCCTTCTAAAAACACTGGAAAATGCAATACATTACTCAACTATGACCTAGCATGTCCTAAGGTGCATATTTTGTTGATGTAAATAAATGAGATTCTAGTCTACCTAAATGCTGATGTTTTGATTTTATAGAAATACTGTTTACTTTAAAAGTTGTCATTAGCACGATGATTATTTTTCCCTGGGGGTTCTGATGATAATCTGGAGGACCACTGCTAGCAGCCTGCTTAGTATCAGCAGATTCACAGGGTGATTAAACTATTGGGTTCTGAAGTACAAGGAGGAAATAGTTAAAATGTTTGCTGTTTTCTGTGTTTTACCCCAGTACGTATTTTTCCTTCCATTGAAAGAGAGAGCTTCAAAAATGCATTAGTTTTGTGCTTTCATAAATGCAAAACTCAACTGATAAAATTACAGTGCTAAACTCCAGTGTTACTGGGTATGAAATTAAAATGAACCAGACAGTGGGAATTTGCTGTTATTACAAACTACAAGCAACTAAAAAGGTACATTTTACAGTGCTCAGAGCTAGAAGAAATGTTGTAGATGCTTTCCTGTGCTTTTGACATGACCTGTCCCCTTAGTTTTCTTTCTGGATATCAATCTTGGAAACCAATACACATGTAAATTTTATTTCCATTATTACTGCCTTTAGGTGGTATCCAGTTTTATTTTATCAACAAGAATTCATTTTAAAAAGGTCACTGACTTAATGAAATAATTTAAAATGTTTATTCCCATACCTTCTTCTGAAAAAATAGATTTACCTTAACTAGGTATTCATCAGTACAAATTAACTGGAAATATTAAATGCCATATCACTACATGAGTAAAAGAAATGAAAAATGTGCTGTTCCTGCTCTGAGGAAAAAAAGGTGTAATGTGCTGAATCAAAGAGAAGGTAAAATGAAAAACATCTATGGCTTGGATATCCAAGGAGCCTAGGCGAATCCTAGTGACTAATCCACCCTGTAGTTGTTGGAAGCTAAGCAGGCAGGGTAGGTTTTGACAAAGGTTCCATTCCTCATTAAAATGCACATATCATATACTTTTTAAAGCTAATTATGCTGGGATATTTGAGTTAAAAAAAACAAAAATAAGGTCTATACCAACATCTGTTTTTCCCAGAGTTAAATCCATCTTTGGAAAGAATTGCTGGCAACACTGGGTTCTAGCAAAGAGAGATAATAAGAGACCTAGAAGATAAAAGGGGATTGATTTCTGAAATTGTTACCCATTCAGAAGTGGAAATTAATAATTGTAAACCCATAGTCCATGGTTGTTTTAGAGCTTTTTGTGTTTTTATATAGGAAATAAACACACAAGCCATTCAGGCTGTCTAACATTGAGGACCCAAACCAAATAAAAAGAAGAGAAAAAGTTTTGAATACACTAGAATTTTTTCATTGAAGAAACTCACTTTGTATTGAAGTACAGTAGAAAATAATATAATCCTGATGGTTATGTTAGGCATCAGAGCCAGCTTGGGACAATGAAATCCAGGACTACAAAATTTGTCATTGCACAGAGTTTGTGAATATTTAATTCTTTTATATGGAATTAGCTTTTTGTGCATCACAGACACTTATAATAAAATTAATGAGCTCTGCTTGCATGAACTCTTGTTTGGGATCTTTATAACAAGATGTCAGGGTCCAATACACTACAATCAGGTTATTTCAAATATTCCACATGTGGAGGGTGTAATGTTGAATATAAAATGTGCTTAATTTAAGATACTTTATTTTCCATGGGACTTTTGTTTCATCAGAGTGATATAAAATATACAGGAAACACAACATAAAGATAAATTACACTTAACAAAATATAGCAATTGCAATACAGTTCAGTCTCAGTACCAATGTGATTCACAGAATGGTTGAGGTTGAAGGCACCTCTGGAGGTCATCCAGTCCAAACTCCTTGAGCGTAGCCACCAGCACTAGTTGCCCAGGACCATGTTGAGACAGCTTTTGAATATCTCCAACAATGGAGGCTTCACCACTTCCCAGGGAAAGCTGTGCCAGGGCTTAGTCACCCTTACAAAATTGATTCCTGATGTTCAGGAGAAAGCTGCTGTGTTTTTTTTTTTGTGCCCATTGCTTCTTGTCCTGTCACTGGGCACCACCAAAAGAGCCTAGTTCTGTCTTCTTCATACCTGCCTTTCATTTATTTATGGTCATTAATAAGATCCCCTTGAGCCTTCTCCTCTCTAGGCTAAACAATTCCAACCCTCTCCATCACCTCCCCAGGGATCAAGGTGAGGCTGATCAGCCTGTAATTCCCTGGGTCCTTCTTCTTACCCTTCTTGAAAACAGGAGTTTCTTTTCTCCAGTCTTCAGGCACTTGTTCCAATCACCATGATCAATCAAAGGTTATCGAGAGTGGCCTCGCAATGACATCTGTCAGCTTCCTCAGCACTCATGGGAACATCCCATCACAATCCCATAGACTTATGAGTGTTCAGTTTACTTAAGTACTCCCCGACCTGATACTCTTCCATCAAGGGTACATCTTCCTTGTTCCAGCGTTTCTTTTTGGTCTCTGGGATTTGTGATTCCCAGGGGCTGGTCTTGCTAGTAAAGACTGAGGTAAAGAAGGCATTCAGTACCTCGGCCTCTTTCATGTCCCGTGTAACTAAATTCTGTGTCTCATCAAGCAATGGGCCCACATTTTCCCTAATCTTCCTTTTGTCACCGATGTCCCTATAGAAACCCTTGTTTTTGACATCCTGGACGGATTCATTTCCATTTGGGCTTTAGCCATCTTAATTTTGTCCCTGGATGATAGGACAATGTCTCTATATTCCCCCCAGGTTATCTGTGTGTGCTTTCTTTTTTGCATCTGGATTTGGATATGGACTCTTTTTTCATTTATGCAAGACTCCTGACTTTTTTCCCTGACTTCAAATTTTTCGGGATGCACTGCTTCTGAGTTTGGAGGAGGTTATCCTTGAATATTAACCCGCTTTCTTGCCCTTTCCTCCACTCCAAGGCCTTATCCCATGGAATGCTTCCAAGCAGATTTTGGAAGAGTCCTAAGACTGCTTTCCTAAAGTCTAGGGTTGTGGTCTTGCTTTTCACCCTCCTCCCTGCCCTCAGGATACACTGTCTCATAGTTACTGCAGCCAAGCCTGCCTTTGATTTTCACAACCCCAAATAGCCCCTCATTTTTGGTGACTATGAAGTCCAACAAAGCACCTCTCCTCATTGGCTCCTCTAACGCTTGGATGAGGATGGTATCATCAATGCACTCTAGGAACCTTCTGGATTGCTTATGACCTGCTTTATTGTCCCTCCAACTGATATCAGAGTGGTTGAAGTCTCCCATGAGGACCAGAGCCTGAGAATGTGAGGCTGCTTCTATCTGTAGAGGGCCTCATCCATGTGTTCTTCCTGGTTGGGTGGCCTATAGCAGATACCCTCTAAAATGTTATCTTGTCCTCTCTTTAATCCCAATCCACAAACTTTCAGTTGGTTCCTCATCCATCTCCCAGCAGAGCTCCATGCACTCCAGCTACTCATATAAAGAGCAATTACTCCTCCTTGTCTTCCCAACTTGTCCTGTGCCCCTCCATTGCAACACCCCAGTCATGGGAGCCATCCCATCACACCTCTGTGACCACAATAAGATTGTAACCCTGCAACCACATGCAGGTCTCTAACTCTTTGTGTTTATTGCCCAGACTATATGCACTAATGTACAGGCACTTAAGAGGGGCACGCCAGGCACTCCATTACCACTCTCTGTAATATGTTCTTTGACATGATGCTGGGTGTCCCCAGTTGTCAGGAAACAACACATGGGTTGAAGCCAGCTCATGCCCGTTGCTCTCTTCAAAATCCTTTTGCTAGTTATTTAGTTTTCATGCTCTATGTTGGGCTGAGCCACATATTCACATTATCTTCTCCCATGCTGGCCTGGCTGAGTCAGGGAGACATTCACACTGTTTCAATGAAATCAGGGAAAAAACATTACACCACCAGCTGATCCACTCGACTGACATAGCTGTTTACCTAAAGCAAGGGCTAACCTCTGGTCCGCTTTGTGTTGGGATGAAGTCAGCTTCTTTGCAACAGCTGTAGTCAGTCACACCGAGAGTTGAGCTTCAAGGGCACATCAGTTTTGTCCATCTCCACTGGGTCTTCTTTCATTATAGGAGTTGATTGTTCAGTCACACAAGAGGGAAGCAGTTTCTGTACATTTGTAATACAGAAAGAAATCTTCGCTGAATTACAGCCTTAAAAATTACCAGATTACATACTTTCAAAAAAAAAAAAAGTCAGAAATTGCCAATAAAGGCTCTTTGAAGGCACTTTGAAACTTTATACTTCTGGAGTTGAAGCTGCTTCTTCTCTTTGAAAACTTTGTTTCACTAGTATGTTTAAAGCCCTGAGAACTAGTTACCACAGTAACAGAACGAGACAACAGACCCTTCTGCTGACTTTTACTAAAACATGAAATCATTGTTATTGCACAACAGTTGCTGAGTTATAAAACATCTAATTTGCAGGTGATATAAAATGCTTTCAACAAATTTAGTACTCTGAAGTTTATGGTACAAATTAGATACGTAGTTCAAGTAAGAGAAATGGACGGAATATATGTACAGATTAGAAGTATACCATTTATTTAATTAAACCATCATCACAAAAAACCTGGAACAGATAAACTTAATTTGTACTCAAGGTGAGAAAGCAATTCCTGTGCATGTAGGGTCTTATCACAGCAGTAAGTAGGGAGATAACTAAGCATGAGACATATGGCATCGTGTGGTACTCAGTATGCACAAATTCACTAAATCTTCTTAGATTATTTTAATTATTTTGACCCTAGGTCAAGAAAGAAGAACTAGACAATTGGTCCTGTGCTTATTTGCAGCTCGATCAGTTTACTGAATAAAGCTGCCATACAGCTGTGCATCACCATATAGGTTGGGACATCTACCTGCTACCATGATTATCAAAAAGAGAAGCTAAGCATAACAAAGTAAACATATTTCTTGCCTTTCCTTTACTGCTCACCTTAGAAATTTAAGCATAATCTGACCTCTGGAGGTACATAAGCAAGGAGATTTGAGTGTATCATACAGTTGAAGTCATTTTCTCTTTTCCATGTTATTTTTACACCTGACTTCAGAATAATTGCTACCAATTCACCATGGTAGAGAAGCAGAGTCAAGTCTAAATTGATTTGGGTGTAGAAAAATGATCTTCCTTCAGGAGACTGAGCACTGCTAACTTTGACATTTTCTTTTGCCACAAATATTGTCATATTTGTCACCCCACTTTGCACAATTAAATTTCAGTTCTCACTTGGTCATAGAGCTAAGATTGTGGAACAGACATATTGACATTAAATTCCACTTTTGGCTTTAACACTACCAGCTCAAATAGTGTTTGTTTTTCAACTCATGCTGTTTGTAACGATTGGGTTTGGAATCTCTAAAAGGTAATTAAAACACATCAAGGTTGGATGCCAAGGCTGCTAAAGGACTCTGTTAAAGTTGTTGATTAATCAATCTGTTCCCACAACAGGCTTAAAATTCCACTGGAGTTTTCTTCTTATAATGCCTTAAATAGCATAAATTGATATAACATATTTGATTTTTCCTTATAAATTGCTGAAACCTTTTTGTATTTCTAACTAAATTCCGACTGCAATATCTCTGCTTTGCAATACATTTCTGACTCTAAAGCAAAATTTAAGCCACTTCCAAATAATGAAAAACCAAAGCTGATGGTTAAAGATCAGGAAAAGGTTTATTATAATCATAAAACAAATCCATATTTTCCTAGATATAGGTAACTCTATCCAGTGCAAAAAAAGAAAAAGATTATGCCACAGAAAGACTTTTTTCCTGCTTAGCTCATTCTGTGTCAGTTCATAACCTGTAAAATGTATTTTCTAATCCTGCAGAGATGTCTACACGTGCTTAGCTTTATGCACCTGCATGACTAAGATCACTGGGACTCGTGTTTAGAGTAAAATATGCGCAAAAATATTCTGGGCTTCAGTTTAGTTACATATGTGAGAAAGTAACGCTCTCCTGGCTGCAATGAAATGAGAGAGTTTCAAATAATAAGTAAGTTGATGAAAAATTGAATAGCTAGGTGAAGATTGATTGGATGATTTAATTTTTCAAAAATGAAAAAAGAAGCATGAATTCAGCTAACTTCTGCTTTGGGAGGGAATAGAACTAACTGGTCTTATTTCTAACTTCCTTAAACTGACGTAGACATATGTATGTCACACAATTACATTACATATATACAAATTATTAAAAAAGGACATTCACAAATGTATTTTTAATGTAACTTGCTGCCTTTCATAAAAGAGTCATGTTTGGTTTTCACCTTATGAGCATCACGCATTTGTAAAGCACGGTTGTATGGTATCACCTTAGTGACTAGGGAATTTTGCCAGACTTCCAGCTGCTAGTTCAGGACAGCACAAGTTCCCCCAAGGTTTTACATCATATGCCACAGTCTGATGTAGATGTCTCAGATTGTTGGGTGTCTCAGATGGCACTAACTGCCTCTGTTTAGGCCCCTGAATTCCCACCTGACAAATCTCGACACATGAAATCTTAGCTGCTGTGTGTGAGTTCAGGATTCACACTGTATAACTAAATATATGTAACCAATTATAGTCTCTAAGATACCTCAAATGAGAAGTAAGGTGTTCAATTCTTAACATAGGTAGAAAAGGGACTTCTAAAATGGGAAACAGCACAGCAGATGAGATTTTGGACTAGGTAATAGGAAAGAAGAAAAGACCCTGGGGAAGGAGCCAACGATTTATCTACTTTTTTTTTTTAATATTGTTAAATATGGAATTCAACACAAATATACTTCTTTCTCCTCAAAATGTTATAGCTAGGAACGAATTAGCAAGATCTTTGTCAAGGAGGACAAAAAAATTGGCAGAGCACAAGACTAAGATGGAAACTAAAGATCTTTCAATTTCTTTTTCCTGTTTGCCAAAAACATACTTTTAATTTTGAGATGTGTTCTTTTGTTTGCTGTGGTTTTTTTTTTTAATTTTCTAACAGGATTTGTCCTACATTTCTACATTCCATTTTTTTCTACATGCCCATTTAGATAATAGTTCATATTTTATATCATAAATCTAGGCTGTAACAGTTATTTCACATAGAGTATTAGTATTTACTGAGTCCCAACAGTGTGTTTTGCACACAGTTCCTTCCCAGAGGAGTCTAGAGTCTAGCTGGGCTCAGACAAGACAATTCAGAGATCAAAGTAAAAGACCTAATTGCAGCAGAACCCTTGGGCTCTGGAAGAATTTGCCTGCATCAGTAATGCAAGTGTCCAGGGGATGATTTGAAGACAACAGAAAAAAGTTTATGATCAGGTAAATGTAGTTTATTCAAGAAGGAAAAATAAAAAGGAAAAAAAAAAGCAGGTTAAAGCACACCAGCCCACTGATAGTTTCACATTTGCAGCATGCACATTGATTCCTGACAATTCCATCAGTTGTGCTGTTTAACTACTTGCTTGTTGAATTTTTCACCATTACATTACCTTTTTTATCATGTGTGGAAAAGAACCTCTTTATTCTTTAGTTCTTCTTTTAAATCTCTTCAAAAAGTTTATAGAAACCTTGACCACCTGTAGATAAAGGTGTGATAATGAGCGATGTACTGTGCAGACCGTGGCCTCTGTGTTGCCTATAACATTCTTGCTATGACCATGTGGTCTGAACATCTGGTTTCAGTAGCTACAGGTTGGCTCTGCCTCTTCAAGGCAGCAATATATCTTCTTTCTTAAAAAAAAAAAAAAAAAAAAAAAAAAAAAGGACATTAATTAATTGTTGACATGAATCATGTTTTGATTTTTTTTCAAGGGTAGAGGTACAACTGAAAAATAAAAACAACACTTCAGAGATGTTTTTATCAGTAATATAATCTAATGAGGAGAATGCAGGCATGCAGTTGAATAACTGCACACCATCCTAGTGAGACATAATTCCTGTTTAGTATATTCCTATTTCTTATGCATACTAACAGTATGTAACAGCTTTAATTTAAGTGCTCTCTAAATTGTCCATATAGAATATTTGAAGGGCAGGGACAATTTTACAGGCAAATACAGAAGACAAAATACCGTTCAAATGGTTTTCCACTGTGTAAAAGAGTTCTGTGGCAAAGACAAATAACAGTAGCATGTCTTTCATTTCCTGGGATTTAATACAAATTTAAAACAACAACTAAAAAAAAAAACAGAAAAGAAAAAATAATTCTGTGTAAAACTTGAGTGACATAATTAAAAACAAAAAGTAAATAGAGAGGGCTTTTTTGACTAAAAGAGTGATTGCAGTAAATGCAATAAGTGATGTCTGTGCATATATCATTTCTTCTTGTCTGTTGACCTGTAGCATCATACAGATTAGATTAATATAAACCACATGTAATAAAATCAAAACGGAATATGTGAAACAAAGAATGTGGTACATGGGAGTAGGTATCTTTAACTCTACTTCTACGTATTGTTTTTGGGCTAGACCTGTCAAAGCAATTCAAAAGCAGTAAAGTATGAAGAATTCGATTTTACATATGGTAATTTGAATCTCAGTGCAAGGAAGTAATTTGCCGGAGATCAGTTAGTAATCCAATAGACAAATAGCAAGTCAAATTCAGATCTCTCAAGCCTCCTCTATGAGTATATGCTCACATCTTTTGCATTATTAGGGAGACCTGTGCCAATTAGTGCCTTCTAAGGGCTGATTTTTCATCTGATTCTTGTTAGGGAAAAGGTCATGCCAAGTGACTTTGTATAACTGATTAATGAAAAACAGTATTCAAGTAGATTCACAAGATGCCTTATATTTTACAACTGTTGTTTAATGACTGCATACTCTGAAAATACTTACAGAATAGTATAAACAAACAAACAACCTGATTTCCACACGAAACTGTACCAAGGGAATCCTAGTCTATGTTTTAAAACCATTTTACCAAAACAATCATGCTGGTTAAACCTGTCCTCATACAAATTATATGTATAGAAACCAAATTGTACTGTACACCAGGGATCTCATAATGCAGTATTTTTAAATGGTTTCTAGCAAAAAAACCCACCACCAAACATGCTGAGGTATGGCTGTACTGGCTTTCAGTTTTATAGGCATCATCTGAAGCACCTGCATACCAGAATAGTCAGCTTATTTGTGCAGAGGCATGCAGATCACTGTGGACATATTCATTCTTTGTGCTGGGAAGCCAGTGCTGCTAAGCCATAACCCAAGAGCTTCATTTGTCCTTGTCAGTTTATCAGTTTGTTTAACAGTGGTTCCAAGATCTTCAAAAATTATGCAAAAAAATAATTCTGCATCAAACTAATAGGAAAATTATTGTTTAAAAGTAGTAGATTTATACAAAGATTTTATTGTCAATATGTCTAACAAATCATTTGGATTAGATTCTTCTTTCAATTACCCCACTGTAATTCTGATTCTACTGACATCTGCTCAATTGACTTATACCAGAATTGACTGTTAGACTCAGTCTCACACCTTGTTAAAATCTGTTTATGCCTTTTTTATGTATTACCATGAAATTGCCAATAGAAGTCTGAGGCATCGTAATTTATGAGCTGAAATGTCAGAAAAAAGAAGCATAACAGTTAAAGCAACTGAAAAAAAAAAAAGGGCAGTGTGAATATTTGAGTGGAAAAAAGACCTACTTTTAATTTAATTGCACTTCCATCTAAAAGATCAGTATGTACCTGACCAATGTAGATTTCATTATATTCATGTGTTGGCAAGGAGGTCAAAGAGAGTCTGCAACCGATGAAACCTAAGTGAATGTAATGATGGTTAATTATGCCCCCTTTCAGAGTCTCTCAGCAGAATTTTGTGGTATTTTTGTTTTGTCTAATGCACAAGGTATAGAGTGCATATGTGTTTACATTTCTTTTAAAGTACTGCTTTATGCAGCAAAAAGGGATTATCTTTTGCCTTGGTACATACTGCTTACTCACATTTGTGATAATTGAGCCACCCATGTTCTCAACCCTTGTACTTCCCTTAGTTGTCACATGGCACACTTGTTCAGTGGCCCAGAAAACCCGCTGCCATGTGTTTTACAAGAGAAATATTAATGGGGAGAACCACAGGTTTTAAAGTAACTGAATGCCTGCTTGGAAAATGGAATCATTTCAGGAGAATGAGAACTTCTGAATTCTGCAGTTGACTTCTCTGTGCTACGAGGCCATGAAATAGCGGCACAAGAACAGTGCCGGAGGCCTCTGCTACTTTTACCCGGAGTGAACAAAGCATATGACCTTTATTCTAAAGGAAATGTCATTTCTGTGATGTGCTACTAGCTATTATTGCACATCTCCAAGGTGACTTTTAATGCAGTCCCTCATAGAGTTAGGTTATGCGCTGAAAAGAGCAGCTCCTTACAACATACTTAATGATTTGGGCAGTATTTTCTCAGCTGACAGGGCTACATACCATCATTTTTATCCTAAAGCTATAAAATGAGGGATCTTCTGTAACAGAACTCACGGCACGTGTGAATCTAGTTAGCAGAAACACTTTTCTCCCTTATTTTTGCACTCAGGATGAAAAATGAAATGTGAGCTAATAAAAACTAGCGGTAGCTCAACTGAGAAGTCTAAGGTCTGATTTAGGTCAGGAATCAGGATTCATCACCTCAGAGTCTGCAGTTCAGCAGAGTCTGAACTTTTGATTCAGATACAGATTTAGCCAAGTTTATGTGTTGCTTTGGTAAGTGTATAATAGTTGAAGACACTAAGTACTGGATGTGAGTTTGTTATTTATCTGTTCTTGCGCTTTAGAAACGGAAGATACACTTGAAATGTATGCACTTCACTTAGACATAATACTGAAAAAATAAGAAATATAAAATCATATCATGCTGTATGTGTTGGTTCTCGATAATTTTTTGTTTGTCTTTTCTTCTAGTTCTAGAGCATTAAGGTTTTGTATTTATGTTGTAATATTATGAAGAATTTTCACAGCAGTATACCAATAAAAGCTACATTCTGGGTGAGGTTAGGCAGGTTATTAAGAAAAGGATGCTTTGGTGGAGCAAGCAGATAAGAAGTGTAGATTTAGTTACCTCAAGTAGAGAGGCTTCTCATTTCACTGGAATCCCTAACTCCTATCTCCACT
>WKFP01014788.1:581039-615510 GCA_011057875.1 Pterocles orientalis | reverse complement strand
TTTTTTTTTTTTTTTTTGGTAAAAATTTACTCTCAAAGATAAACAGATTTACTGGCATGGAGACATTATACACTAATGCCTTGTGATAACTAACTACTGATAGATGTGAGCCAGTTACTAAAGACTGTGACAGAGTCCAGGGAAAATACTGTGTACGATTGCTTAACTCTTACACTAGTAGAGGAAAAGTGTCTTCATAACTGGTATAACAGGCAGGCAACTAAAGTTATATGAAGTAGTTCTTAACCAAGGTAACTCTGCTCGGATCACTGACAGTATTTTGGTTTCTCAAGAAAAAAAATCTCCCCTTCTCTGTACTTCATGGGAGTAATGAGAGGCCAATGCTGTTTATCAGCCTCAAGCTGCAGAAGAATTACAGGTGAGAAAGACAATTAGTCCTCAGTTAGGACTCAATTAGCCCTGCCGTTAGGTAAATTACTTTTCTTCTCACAAAATATTCCTAGGGATCCACAGAACTCCTATCTGCTATTCCTATCCAAACTATTTTAGCAGGTCAAACTAGCCTCACAGGTCTTATAGCCAGTGGAAACAAACACTTTTTTCTCTATCTAACCTACCTTTTCTTTGTATTTTCACTTATTTTCCAAATTTCTTTCTACAGAGTAACCTAAGACTCAAGATCTCATGCAGATACACCATACATGCCTTTAAATCTGATCTCAAATCTCAGGCTCTGCCTTTTTTTACGAAATCAAGATATATTTTAGTCTGCCAGAACATGCATTTTAGCATAATGCAAGCAAAGTTGTACTCTGATACACGTTCCTCGTTAAAATCGGGTTTAATGGGGTAAAGCATAGTGACATACATGAGAAAGGTTTAGCTAACCTAGTGGCCTTATGATTTCTATTAAACACCAAACCAATACTGAATATTTCAGGATATAATAGTATGTTGAACATCTTATGGTTCACCAAGAATTAATTTCATATTTGCTTATAATGAAAAACTACTTTTCATATCTGCGAAGAATTTTATTTCTCATCACTGCTATTGAGTCATGTAGCACAGTTGTTGAAAGTCCAGCCCTTGCCCAAATGAGTTGTCCCCTTACCACTGGCATGTCTGTATCTGCGTATTGGAGACAGTCTTGGCAACTTTGTGGCACTTTAATGGAAATATTTGTGTAGGGAATTTACTATCTGTAAAGAAGCTTCAGGATGTAGCCTTCTACAGGATGTATCTCTAGGTATCATTCTGGATGAGGCTTTTTTGTTCAGTCAGATCAGATTAGATTAAATTACTATTGTTACTTTTTACCTTGGCTAGTTGTATGACCAGACATGCTAAAATTGCTGCCCAATATAATGAATTTCCTTAGAAAAAGTAAAAAAAAAAAAGTTGCTAAACTTATTTGTTTTTTAATATTTCTTGACAGAAAGAGTATGCCATAGTGTCCACTAGTGGGACTTTTCAGGAGAGCTTGAAGAAACAGCTCTTACAATGTTTCTTTGTATGTCTTTTATCTGTTTTATCAGTTTATTTTCTAAAGGTTTCTCCAGCTTTGTGCATTAAGGCTTAATTTCTATAGCTTGCAACAAGAACGTTTCTTAAACTTACACCAGATTTTACCATTTTACCGAGCTTGCATAAAAAGTAACATTACCATAATTATGTTTTATTCTGATATGATTTTGCACTGCATTACCAAGCAAAACAATGTCAACAAACACTGAAAGCATTCTAATTTAACATAATATGATTATTTTCTTTTATTCCAGTTCAACAAATAAGATCACTATAACTTTTCTGAATAATATCACTATATGAACACGGTTTAATTTATTAATATCATTTAATTTCTCTACCCTTCTCTTTTCTGATCTAATTTCTGAAGAAATAAATTATCTCACAAGGCAATACTATATTTTCAGAGCTTAACTCCTGTGTCTGCTAAATAAATGTCTACATCTCAGGAGGCTCCTGAATCCTCTATTTTAGATTCCTGTCTCTGCCTTTAGACTTCTATAAAAGCAAATTATTTTTCCAGCACAACCTGTATGAGAACTTCTCACTACTCTTTTGAAAATTAGTCCACTGCTTGATGCCTAATACAGAAATTCTATGAAGAAAAAATTCTGTCATTAGACACAACTGCTCTTTAGGCAGCCTCCCTTCTGTTTTCTGTGGACCCATTCAAATGTGATATTAATCATCCAGGTACCTTTGTGGCTATAAAGATAGACAGTTCATTGCTGTAAATGCCTGTTAATGTCACTCTTGGTTGGTGACCTTTCAGTTACCATGAAGATAAATAAAATGTCTGAAAATCTCTCTCTGGAGTGCTTTTATTATATGAACTGTACACCCACAATTATATCTATAATGCATATTTTTAGCATGGCTAAGCACATTGTAATTGTTAACAGTAATGTTTTACTGCAGAGTGACTTAACATTATGAAAATAAACCAAAGGCAAACCCCAGCTTTACATGAAACAGAGATTAATGGTCTTGAAGAGGAAGACATTCTAGCAGAAGAATTTTAATAAATCATTGTAAATCCTTTGTAGTTCTGTAGTCAGTTGCACTGAATTAGCTGGTGCTTAATTTAGGCTTCATTATTTGCACCATGAAAAATTAAAATGTGGGAGAAATTGATACACTTCATCTTTTCTTGAGGTACTTTTCATTGGATTTATTCATAATCCTGGACTTATATTAGGGAGATACACTTCACCATGCCCCTTGGACGAGGTACAGCTGCCTGGTAAGCTTTACTTGCCAGTTGTTTATAAGGAAGTTCACATACACAGAAAGAGATTAATACACTTGGGAAGTTCCTTTAAAGACTAGGGCCATGTGCCTCACTAAGGTATCAGAGCTTGTAATAGAGCACAAGCTTACCCTTTCTCCAACTATTTTGTTGTTGTTTTTAATTTAAATCTCACTGATGTGTTTTTTTATAAACTAAGCATATAAAATGACAAAGACTTCAGCTTAATTTTACTATTATCAGGTTGCAGATTTTAAAGAGTTCTCTTCGCTGAAAGACTAGGCCCAGATTTAGCCTATAGAAATATTAATAAAGTTAAGAGTTGGATTACTTTCACTGAAGATAATGGGAGCATTGACATGCGTAGGTAAGAATGAAGAGAAATGCCACACAGTTTCCAAGTGTAAGGGAGGAAATGTTGGTGCAGTTACTACTTACGTTGGCTCTGGGTGTAAGGATGACTTATGAAGGAAGTTCCTGCCTCCAGCCACTCATTCCTGAGCTAAGATTTGCCTTCCTTTCAATTTCTCTGACAAAACTCTTCCTCAAGGTGCACTATAAACAACAAGAAACTTCTGTTTTTGAACTTCATGCTTAACACACACTATTTCAGTGCTAGGATTATTTTAAATCTGCATCATTTTTATGAGCCTTTTGCAATGTAGCTCCTCGAATTGCTTTATCACCACAAATGGTGAGGTCAAGGACATTTCACTTGTACTACAGGGACAGGAATAAATGGCTGGGTTGTGTGGGATGAGAATGCGTTAAACTGGATTTGCCACAAAAATAAAGAGAACATATTCCTCACAGAAGAAGAAATTTCAGAATTAGTATGTAAGGTAAGTTATCAGCTGAGGTTACAGCTGAAATTTGTCTTTCTTTCTGAGTTTTTACTCTAGTTTTATCCACAGCAAGCAAATTTACCTGTTGTGAACTGTTCAAAGTGCCAATGAAAAGGAAGGAAATATATGTAGCCTGTTAGTTGTTGTTCTCATCATATACAGCTTTGCATACCCACATCTAGTTGAGAATTTTTTTAAAATGTACAGATTTCACATTTTCTTTCAATCCTTTTTCTCTTTTTTTTTTTTTTCATCCATATGGCCTATCCCTCTGAATACTCAAATCAAATGATCAGTGTCCTCTCTTTATCTCACGACAGCACTGTGGGACGTGATCATATCACAGGGAAAAAAATAGAGCAACTTCATTAGGTTTCTGTGTGATCACACAACTTCAAACATTTGCAACTCCAACTTTGCTTAGTGACTTTGGTGTTTCCACAGCTAAAAAGTACTCTTCACCTAAACAATGTCTGCTGCAGTTGAAATAGGAGTGGAAACTCTCTGCTCACATATTCAACCTGAATTTTGGGAGGAGTGTACAAAGTTGGAAGCTGAGTGTTCACATGAAGAAGGCAAAACATCTTTTAAGATCAAAGTGAAATCACCAAAGATGTGTTTGTAATTCTACAGCTGGAATGACAGATTGAATTATTTTTATATCTCCACTTAGCTATTTAGTAAAGCTTAAAAATATGCCTAGCATTTAATCACTTATCCCTATTTTATCCCTAATATGAAAAATGCCTTTAAAGAGAAGCTGTACAGACCAATGGTCACTTTCCATAGAAGGAGAATATAGAAAAAAAGACTTAAATGTGTGGTTTACATATCAGTAAAAAACATTTTCAGACATACAGATCAGACATTAATAGCTTTCAAAAAAGATGTATCTTTTTCATTTTCTATCAGAGCTTTGAGAAATGTCATTTTGTAACCTGAAAGAGCACTTACCCACTTTGAATTTTCGATTACATATAGTTTAGGCAAGCTAGTGCTTTATGTTGCAACCATCTGAGGCTTATGGTTTCACTATCATTTTTATAGGAAATGAGGTGAAATTCTGTGTTTTGAAGATGTTAGCACATTGTTAAAGTTATGTTAAGAGCCACAGTTCAATTTCCCTTTTAAGCTTATAATAAAGTCTTAAACCACTATCTTTTTCTGGTTTTACCATGAAAGCTCAGAAAGCAATTAAACAATGGAAAGCGTGTCATGAAGTATGATCATGTATTGCACAAATAAAACAATATGTGACTAAAGGAAAATGATTAGAAGGAAAAAGAAGCCATACACCAGCTGCAGAGGCCGATGTATCAATATACGTGCTAAATGAGAGACAACATATGGCACAGGTTGTGCTGCTTTTATGATGTGCAGAAGTACATCATTCCCTAGTTCTCTTTTTTTTCAAAAAAATGTTCAAAATCAAAAGCTTAATGAACAGCCTTACCTTTTCAATATAAAGGAAATTTGTTGAATGGGAATTTAAGTAAAACTGAAAAGCTGTAACAGTTGTTTATTGTTATAAAATAACTTGCTCAACGCCCCTAATTCAATGTGTCATATGAATTGTGGTTAAATAACCATAGTTTATTTTGAAACACAAATTAATTATCTATTACAAGCATGCTATTGCTTATCTCTTTCAAAGTCTCATTAGTATGCAAATGACTCTAATTAGGTCACTGTCAGACAATATTTGTGTAGAGTTACTTTCTAAGGTTTAATATGATGAATTTGGTTCCGAAATATTTATAAACAGTGCTCCTAAAATCAGCTTTACTTAATAAGGATCATTCTGAAAGTCTCATTAGTTCAGTGGAATTAATCTCAGATGACAAAGAGGAAAAAATTATGATTTTTTTTTTCCCAGAAGATTATATCTTTCAGTTTCCACACACATTATTAGCAGATTAGAGAAACAGTATTATATTTTTAATAGGAATTATAGTAAAAAAGTCATGCCATATAAAACTGGATATGTTGTCTTTGATCTCCTGGTTTTCATGTATGCATTGATAAAAAAGTGAAGGCAAGAAATGGAAAACTTTATGCATCACGAAGAAACTATGACACTGAAAAACAGGTACTGCAGTCGAGAAGTATCATGTACAGTTGTAAATATATACTTATTTGTTGCATGAAAGTATATAAACTTTAGTGTATGTCACTTTGATGATATTTTAGAATCTTTTACAAGAGCCTGGGAGACAGAGTAAAGAATATTTATGAACCAAAGGATAAGAAAAGGGTCTCAATAAAGAGAATTTTGAAAGGTAAAAGCTTATGATAATACTTTGCAAAAATGGAAAGCAGGCGTTTTCCCTTCTGGAAAAGGACGGGATGGTGGGGGGGACATGATTTGTTTCATGGGCTCAGTCTATGGGTGTACCCTGATTTAAAATAAAGCTGTGATTAATTCAGAAAAAGTGCAATCTAGAAGATAATTTTTCACAATATGTAGTATGTCAATCTAATGCTCTGCATACATATATTAAAGCTATTTTTCAATCTGATAAAACTGATATCTTGATACTATAAATTTTATTTAAAAATAAGTAAAAAAACAAAGAAATAATAACTGTAGATTCACAGCTGTTATAGCATCATAGAATCATAGAATGGTTATGGTTGGAAGGGACCTTAAAGATTATCTAGTTCCGACTCCCCCGCCATGGGCAGGGACACCCTCCCCTAGACCAGGTTGCTCAAAGCCTCATCCAGCCTGGCCTTGAACACCTCCAGGGATGGGGCATCCACAACTTCCCTGGACAACTTGTTCTAGTGTCTAATCACCTTCACAGTAAAAATTTCTTCCTGATATCTAATCTAAATCTGCTGTCTTTCAGCTTATAACCATTACTCTTTGTCCTGTCACTACTCTCTTTGATAAAGAGTGTTTTCCCATCTCACCCGTAGACCATTCCAGATATTTTGGATACAGTATCATCTGGAAACAAAACATTTCTTCCTATCCATTGGATGGACAGTCTCTTCCATCTCTACAGAGTTCGTGATAAGACTAGGTGCACAGATAATTTGTATTGAAATGGTACAATACTCAACTTATCTTAATTTTTTTAGATAAAGAAATTTAGTTAAAATTACTTTTGAAGGTAAGTATCATGGTAAAGCAAGCATGTAAAATACTGTTTGAAAGTGTATATTTTTCCACCCAAAGCTGCAAAACCTTGAATATAAGATATCGCAGTGTTAATCATAACAATTGCTATTTAGTAGCTATATAGTAACGAAGACATAAGATAGTTCCAGTTCTGTCATAATTTGTATGATAACATCTTGTTTCCTGGAAATTTGATTTTTTGTTTGTTTTTAAGCATAGGTAGATAAAAACTTAATGAACTCCTGGTGAGCAACTGGAAGTTTTCAGTCACACCAGACAAACAACTAGCATTCCTTGCTTTCCTTGTGCCTCACAGTTCACAGCAGATCAGTGGTCACACTAAACACCCTGTAAAACTTGACCTGGCAGAAGGAGGTTGCAGGCAAGCTGGCTGGCAAAGGCCAGGGCCTGAGCAAACTGAAAAGTAAGTCTTGGAATGACAAGACGGTGAGAGACAGCCTTTGTCAGCGTCAGGGGGAGAGAAACACACATGAACAACTAGCTGTCTTACTAGAAGACATGTCAAATGTCACCAAGCACATCAGATAAAAGCATGTTAGCTTTGAAGTGTTTCATAAAATGGTAGAAAGTCGTGGAAATTGCTATTTACTGTTTTACTCTGAGGTCTGCTGCTGATCATTAAGCACAATGAAAACATTCTGCATAGCTTGTTCACAGTCATGTAATAGTGAAGGGTCATCTCTCATCTCTCTCTCTCTCTCTCAAAATAAGTAATGCTTGAGTGTTTCCCTAGGAGATGGATCTGTCCTTTTGAAAATAAAATCAATGTTTAGACAGCTAAGTGAGAATTTAACAACATTGCATTAGTATAGGGCAAAGCTTAAAGGATTAACACAGAAAGAGGTTTAATCTTAAAACCCTTGAAATCTTACATTAAGCCCCAAAAGAGAGAATGAAAGATAGAGGCAAAGAAACCATGAAGGAGATGTGGACAATAGAAACAACTTTACTTCACTAGGTTTTTTTTACCTAGACTTTTTCATGTTTTATTTAGCCTGGAGAAGAGAAGGCTCCGGGAAGACCTTATATAGCAGCCTTCCAGCACTTAAATGGGGCCTACAGGAGGGATGGGGAAACACACTTTATCAGGGAGTGTAGTGACAGGACAAGGGTCCTCGTTATAATCTGAAAAAGGGTAGATTTACATTAGATATTAGGAAGAAATTTTTACTTTGAGGGTGGTGAGACACTAGAATGGATTGCCCAGAGCTGAGGATGCCCCATCCCTGGAGGTGTTCAAGGCCAGGCTGGATGAGGCTTTGAGCAACCTGGTCTAGTGGAAGGTGTCCCTGCCCGTGGTAGGGGGGTTGGAACTAGATAATCTTTAAAGTCCTTTCCAACCCAAAGCATTCTGTTTCTATTATTCTATGATTACATTATTTTTAAATTTTTATTCTTATGCCAGGAAAGTGAATAATTTTTCCTATCTTACATGTCCATGAATTCTGGGACCCACCAGCCCTTAATGATGTGTAGCACTTAGAAATATTTAAGTGATACTTCTGCAAAATCCATAGTCAGGATTATCCTATAAAATGAGAAGGAAAATTGCAAAAAATTAACTAGTTTTTATTTGATTCATTTGTTGCGTACCTTTACATTTGTCCATATCAGAAACATGCTACAATTGTATTTTTCTACTGTTAGTGTTTCTACATGTGAAAGGTACACGTATATTGAACAGGTTACCTGTTACTTCCCATATTAACACCATATTTGAGAAGAGGGTCTTCTAGTCCTTCATACCACTCAGTCAGTACTTTATGCTCTTTTTCACTTTTCTGTGAATTTTTTCTTAGGTTACATGATTTGAATTCAGATTTTCCTTTCCATGTTCTCTTTGTTTTCAGAATTATCTGAATTTTCCTGGAGAGCCATTTTAGAAGTCCTCTAGTCCCTTCATTTTCTTTAGGCTAAAAATGAGGAAGTTAGCTGAAATTTTCTATAATTGCATCTTGGAAAGATGTAAATAAGCTTCATACAAGCTTTCATACAAGGACTCAATTCAAGATAAAACAGATTTAACTTAATGTTTTTTGATATTTTTGTTCTTTTCCTTTCCCATGGTAGCATCTATTTTAGACTGTGTTCCAGTCAAAACAATCTAAGCATTTTTGTGGGAATTAACAATAATTTATCTATCTAGCCATTTTTTTTAGGACAAAAATAGGAATTGGAATGATTATTAATCACTATAAATACAAGGAATTAAATTGGGGGTTTTTCAAAGTTAAACACCCCGTTTTTGCTATGACATGAAACCATGAAATATTTCTGTCTTTCATCTGAATGAAATGAGCCTGTAACCAGAAATCTCATGTTATTTTTGCAGTGTTGATTAACTGAAGAAATAAATTTACATGCTTGAATTGCCATCTTTTCTTTCACCCTTTCTTTCTTCCTTTCTGCCCTCCTTGCACATTTCTTTTCTACTTTTTTTCTTGATATACTTACACAGAACATAATATTTCTGGTTTGGGACTTGAGAAAAGTCTTTAGGAATGCTAAAGTACTTTCCAGTTCTACCTAAACTATATTTCAATATAGCATTCTCATTTATTATAAGAAACAATACAAAGACATAGCCAGGTGTCTACAGAATTTTTCATTTACAAACCTAATAGTTTTGACATTGACTTTGAAAAGTTTGGGATTCACACTTACCTTCTCAGAAGTTTTGGTGATACCTGACATTGTAATATTACTCCTCTTAGAAGTGGTCATATTGTGGATTTTACTCTATTAAACATAGCTATTGTATGTCATTTGTGTGTGTTACTAACTCATTGTTAAACGTTTTCTTCCAGAAAACATCTGCCATGTGGGAATTCTGAAAAAGGTCACAAAACACCTTAAATTTATTTCCATCACATTTCTTTTCATATAGTTTCAGCAATTACTTAGAGTGCATTTACTTGGAGTGCAGTTGTACTGAGCAACAGTGTGTATAAATTAGCAATGTTGAGACACAAGAGTGTGATACAATTCACATTTCACTTTGAACTTGGTCCTGAAGGAGGGGAGGGGAAGAAGACAGTGAAAAAAGTACATATCCGGGGAACTACAGGCCTGTCAGTCTGACCTCTGTGCCAAGGAAGGTTATGGAGTAGAACATTCTGAGTGCCATCACGTGGCATGTGCAGGACAACCAAGTGATCAGGCCCAGTCAGCATGGGTTTATGAAAGGTAAGTCTTGCTAGTGTAACCTCATCTCCTTGTATGACAAGGTGACCTGCTTAGTGTATGCAGGAAGGGCTGTGGATGTTGACTACCTAGACTTTAGTAAACCTTTTGACAGTGGTTTCCACAGAATTCTCCTGGAAAAACTGTCTACTCGTGGCTTGGGCAAGCGTACGCTTCATTGGGTAAAAAACTGGCTGGATGGCTGAGCCCAAAGAGTGGTGGTGAATGGAGACAAATACAGTTGGTGGCCAGTCACAAGTGGTGTTCCCCAGGGCTCAGTGCTGGGGTCAATTCTGTTTGATATCTTTATCAATGATCTGGACGAGGGTTTGAGTACACCCTCAGTAAGTTTGCAGATAACATCTGCAAGTCTCTACAGAGGGATCTGGACAGGCTGGATTGATGGACCAAGGCCAACTGTACGAGGTTCAACAAGACTGAGTGCTGGGTCCTGCACTAGGGTCACAGGAACCCCATGCAACACTACAGGCTTGGGGAAGAGTGACTGGAAAGTTGCCCAGAAGAAAAGGACCGGGGGGTGTTGGTCAACAGGCAGAAGAATATGAGCTGGCAGTGTGCCCAGGTGTGCAAGAAGGCCAACAGCATCCTGGCTTGTATTAGAAATAGTGTGATCAGCAGGACTAGGGAAGTGATTGTCCCCTGTACTCAACATCGGTGAGGCCACTGCTCAACCACTGTGTTCAGTTTTGGTCCCCTCACTACAAGAAAGATATTGAGGTGCTGGAGCACATGCAAAGAAGAGCAATGAAGCTGGTGGAGGGTCTAGGGCACAAGTCTTACAAAGAGTGTCTGAGGGAACTGGCTGGAGAAAAAGAAGCTCAGACAAGACCTTATTGTTCTCTACAACTACCTGAAAGGAGGTTGTAGTGAGGGGGGTTTGGGTCTCTTCTCCCAAATAACAAGTGATGGGATGAGAGGAGATGGCCTCCAGTCATGCCAGGGAAAGTTTAGGTTGGATATTAGGAAAAATTTATTCACCAAAAAAATTTTCAAACATTGGACCAGGCTGCCCAGGGAAGTGGTGGAGTCACCGTTTGTGAAGGTAGTTAAAAGATTAGAACTGCCCTCCAATGTACTCAATGTTTTAAGAAATCACTCTTCTTTCTATTCAATGCCTGTTCTTTAAACTTTTTATAAAGCAGTTATACTAATTATCAGAATGCAAGTAGGCAAACCCTTTCTCCTGAGGGTGTTAAGAAAATTTTATTTTTATAATACACATTTTCTTTAAACTTAAGCAAAATTGGTCATGCTGATGGTCTCCATTTTGGGTCCTGGAAAGCCTCTGTCTGTGTTTCTTGCACATTTTTGTGTCACTTTTTGCTCACAGATTCAAAAGGGACGCACAGCAACTCTTTATTCAGTATGACTGGATGAAAATATCAACTTAGAGTTCAAGTCACAAAGGACAGTTTGTTTATCTAAGAAATCCTCAGTAGCTATTGTTTCTAATCATAGAAGTATGGTATGACTTAATGTATAGATTTGTAATACATACTAATTATTGTTGTAGACTATATCTATACACCTCTAACATTTCATTTAGTTTAAAATAATGAAGATTTATTCAATATGACTAATGTAGAAGAGTACTAAACAGCTATAAACTGCTTTCTGTCTTTGAAACAAGAACTCTTATCCCCCTGAAATTTGATTACAAGGACATTTTCGTCCCTGTAGCTAGTTGACTCATCTGTTCAGACTGCCTTACTTGTTAGTTCAAAAATAAAAAAATCTCCTCACTTTCCCTCTCTAAATACTATCTTCCTGTATACTTGCCTGACTGCTTTGTACTAGATAATGAACTGACCATGAGATATCAACATGCTTTTGATCTGTTCCAGTTTTCACATGTGTTCCACAGATCCCACACGTCATATTGTGAATTACTTACATTAACTTGCTGCCTGTTCATTAGGTGTTTAGCTCAGAGTTGTTACTCAACCAAAGCCAGGTTTAGATACATCTTATATGAGCAAGAGAAAAAGAGACAAGGAAAAATTTGCCATTTCAGTTTCAAAAAAGTTTTTTACTGGTGCAAATTAAATCACCACAAAGAAAACTTTTAGCTGTTGAGAAAAATATATGCCTCAGTAGGTGTTAACACCTGGCAAAAATTCCTAAGCCTATGAAAAACAGATCTGGAAATTGATGGCAAATGAGAAAATGCAGCAGCAACATTTTGTATATTAGCCGTGAAAATATTCTGTATGTTTTGTAATTTATTGTTGTGGTGTTTTTAAATTGTTTTATACTTTAACTCATTTTGAAGGAAAACGCATACCTTTCTAAGATGGTTAATACATGTGGAATACCAGAGTGTGATGTGGTATATGAGTGCCCAGTGTAGACTACCTAAATTTAGAACATAATAAGCACCTAAATCTTGAGAGACTCATTGCTTTCATTTAATTGTTAGGCAGTGAAGAACAGTAGAAACCACAGAGAACCTCTAGCAGGAGACAGGGTCTGTGTAAACAAGGTCTCTCTTCGTGAGAGCTAGGCTAGAATCATTTTGATTTGGCTTGCTAAGGGCTACCTGTTACAAAACTGTGGCTTGTCTTTAATATTCATCATCATCCCTACTCTAACAGAAAAAAGTGTTTAGCTTGGTTTGGCTTGGCTTGGCTTGGCTTGGCTTGGCTTGGCTTGGCTTGGAGGACTGCTTCAAATTTTCTTCCTTTACCTGCTCAGCTTGGATTGAGAAAATTTTTCTGAAAAAGTCATTTTGGGGATGCTGTGCTAGAGAAGGAGAAGAATCTCTTTTTGAGACACATATTTTATCTGGTAACGGAGGGTCAACACTTAGCCTCCATACACAAAATTAACCAAACCAAAACAGTATACATTGCTCCTATTGCTGCAGCATATTTCATACAACAGAGATCAGCAAAAAAAACCTGTAGACACTTTATACTACTCAAGGCTTTTATTTGGGATTACTTCCCATTTGTGTATGATACTAAATGCTCTACCTGCTTTGAGCTTCATTGAAGAGGAGTAAAACACAACACTGTAAAAAAAGATAGATACCTTTTCAGTACATAAAAATGTCACAGCTTTAAAGTTCATTATCTCTAGTCCTCTAGGGATGGAAGCGAGAACTGATTCCTGTTTGTAAAATGTTTTTCCTGCTACAGTCATGTAGCTCCCTGTAGCTGGGAAAATCTATAATGTCTTCTTGAATGTACTGTACCCATACTTTCATAAGACTCTTGGGGAAAAAAATCACCAAACAAACTAAATAATAGTAAAATATTTTATATATGTGTTTAAAAACTATATAAATTATGGGTTACAATGATCTGCTTCTGTGCAAAGTGTCATAAAACTCTATCGTTCTGGGTTTTTTTGTCTTGCACACCCATTTTGCATTCTTGTAAGAGTGTATAACTGCACACAGAACAGCATAGAAACAAGTACTAGAGTCTGAACAGGAGAATTTAGGATTTGATCCAGATTTTATGGAAGTCAAGAAATACTATTCTGGAAAAGAGGAGGAGAAATATTTCATAATTAAATCAGAGCTTTGAAAAAAACATGTTTGAAATGGCCTTGATACCAAAAGAAAAAAAAAAATTAAATGATGGATGCAGAGGAAAGTAAAAGAAATTGAATCAAAACAAGAGAAAGAACTAGATAAAACTAAATATTACGTAAAACAAACTCAGGATAAGCTCTATTTCCCCAAGGAATAAAATCTCAATAATAATTCATGAACACATCCAAATCCATGGTAAGGATACCTAAATTATCGATCAACTCTTCAAAAGCAGTAAAATGAGTCAATGGTTTAATAGATATTTTACATCACCAATTTTTCTCCTATGAAAAGTCAGTTAAGCAACAAAACCATTTTTCATCCTGAAATAACCTTTCTGTTACTTTATTGTTCAGTACTCTCTTGGGGAAATAGTCTTCGCAGTCTGTTAGGAGGGCTGACAGCATGCAGTAGAGCAATACCTATCCTGTGACTTACCAAAATCATATTAAATATCATATTACTCATATTACTCATATTACATGTTTGAGTCCCTTGTCCATTCCACCACTTACCTCCTTCCTTCTGTGGCTGCCTTGATATTTCTGAAGGCTTTGTACTGAAGATGTAGTTTCCTACTATTTGTTTCTTATTCAGATGGTCTTTGGAAGGTGGCCCTCCCACTGAACTTGGAAACTGCACCATCTGGCTGAGAAAAAGCAATGACTTCTGATCTCTAACAGAAGCCACTGAAGCTATAAAACCAATCAAAAACAAAGAACCAAGACAAATAAAAATAAAATTGTAGACTTAAACATTAATCATTAATTACGCAGTGATACTGATGATAACTGAGAAAAGTGAAACAAAGACAGAAATTCATAAAGAGAATGAAACTAGCATTCAAATTCAACAACCTAGAATAATTCGTGATCAATAACAAAGTTTAAATTATACTATTTTCTATAAAGATCTGTTATGATAACGTTTCAAAAATCTTGTATCTAACATTTTTTTAAAATGAGCTTAACAGGAGGAGAAAAATTGTAATGAAATTGCATTTTTGGACAGATTTCTTAGTGAAGAAAGGTTGAAGATTTTGGTTAACTAAATCTGACTTTGACAGATATGTGTAATCAAGAAATACAGTTTTGAGTAAGGCAAGTAGTAGAGGTAAGCACTCCTAATATACTTCGTAAAACTTCTAGGCTGATTTTACATATAAGGAAGGCTTCATGTATGCAGCTGCAGATATTTGATATGTAATTTAGTGTGTGAATATACATACATATTTACATATAAAAACATTCAGGTCAGGTGAACTCTTAATAACAAACTTCTGTATTTTCCTTGCTTTCTATTTGATTTGTATAAATTTGTGGGATATTTTCATAATAATTTGACAATATTTTAATTACATACTTCTGCTTTCATAATGCTTTATTTTCATTGATTGGTTTTTGATCATTTAGCTATTCTACACCCTGAGTGGATGAGTTGGTTATTTAAGGTAAAGGGCAGAACGCTTAATTAAATAGCCACTGCATTCTTTCAATGAAAAGATGCTCCTTTTCCGTTCTTTAAAAATTAATATTAGACAGAGTTGATTCGGAGAAATAAATCTCACCCATTTACAATATCTGTCCAGATATGTGGACAGTCTGACCAATGTGTCCCCAATTTTTAGGGGAAAATCCTGCTTCTACTCTCATGAAGCTCTCTAGGAGTTTCACGGGCCACATTAAAAAAAAAGGAAAAAATTAGTATTATGTCTATAGGAACCACTCTTCAAGAATTATCTGCAAGTACCTAGTTATGCTGAAGATGTATTTTCTTTTTTTTTTTTCAGATGCTGTCCATAGGCTCTATTTTGACTCTTGAAATCTATTTGCAAGTCTTGTGCTATCCATTAAACTTTACTGGACTCTGTAGGGTTATACTTTACCTGTGCAAATCTGCAAAATACTTTTCTTACCCCATGACTCCTGTAAAGGAGGGACTATTTACAGAAGCTGCACGCAGATGTTCAGAGTTGTTACATTTCACCCTTTGACAGATATTTACATTCTATTCATGCAAATAGGTACAGAGAGTTGCATGGGAGTTTTAAAGAAAAGTTATGAAATTCTGAGAAATATAAAAAGTTAAGTGAATCAGCTAATAGATGGCTCGTTTTTAAAGATGGCTGTACATATTTATCCCAAAATTTTACAGACATAGAATGTAAACTACTAACTCAATGTATAAACATGATAAATCTTTCCACTTGAATATGCGTCTTTCACCGTGGCTATATGGTTACTAAAGTGGCAGTACCTCCTTCCTGAGGTGGATTAATCAAATCTGAACTAATTCAAACAAATTTGACTTTGAAAAATGTAACTCTTATTTATTCTAGGGAGTGAATGAAGCATATTTAGTTTAAGTTAGTTGATGGATGCATATAGATTGTCTTCAGAGACAGAAATCCTGGATGTGCAAAAGCCAGTGTAAAACGCAGTGACTTCAGTGGAACTAGGATTTTGTCCAAAGTGTCGGAAGCAACTGGGCTGCTAAAAGCCAGCTCTCTGATGAGCTTGTGTGAATTTAAAAGTGTGCTTGATTTCTGTTGTCCTTGTAGCATCATAAATAATCTTTCATCTACTAAGGTAACTTTCCTTTGATAAACAGTATCTACAGCAATAATTATAAAAGAGCATCTTCTTTGACATGGAGGAGAATAGTGCTCAAGATATACTCCAAAAGCTAATTAGAAACGTCTTTTTTTTTTTTCCCAACGTGTATCTCCCCCTTCCTGTCTCAAAAGAATTAAAAAGCCATCGAGCACCACAGAAAATAACAGGGAGATATGGTTCAGTTCATCTTGTCAAGCTACAGCTTTTAACGATGGGCAGATTGTCCTGGGGTTTCTTTCGTGTGTGATGTAACAGCAAAATATATTTTATCAGTAATTTCTAACTGAGAACAAGATTCTGCTGTGTCTGACATCCAGCCAGCCATGAAGGGAGCTAAATACAGTGGCTGCCCTGGAGGGAATCCAGCAGCTACCCCACATGAGAGCAGTATATAACAGATGGGACTAGGATGACTGATTTAATTAGAATATTTTAATAGAAGAATGGAGAAACATTGCACAGCTCTATCAGTTAGTGAAAAACTCCATTAAATTCCCCAAATTAATTGTTCCATAGGGACAATATGTCAAATAAAACATATCTCACTGTAATCTCTCTCTCTTTTTCTCTCTGTCTGTTATCGCTCTGTCCACTTCCCCCTGCCACTCCCTACCCCCTTGGCCCCCCCTTTTTTTTGTCACTTGGGGAAATTCCAGATGATCATTATGGAAAAGAATCTGTTATATTCCATTTTTAATACACCTAAAACTAAAAGAGAAATAAGCATTTGGATACATTCAAATATTTGCCTAGATCTATTAATTAAAATGCTGAATGGCTTAAAGCATTTGAATTTATCTGATACCTTCAGTTCTAAAGATTTCTTGCTGTAGAAATATCTTTTCTACTCAATTAAAAAAAACAAAACAAACAAACACCTGCTAGTGACAAAATATCTGTTACATTCCATATAAGATGTAACCTCTGTCCAAAACAAAACTAATTGTTTGGGGGTTTTTGGGGTTTTTTTTGTTAATAGGCAACTGGTTGCACTACACATTTGAATTACTTGTTATGTTCATACGAAAAAATGTAACTGGATTTTTGTTTAGGCTTTTTTTTTTGTAAGAAATGTTAAAAGAATTTCATGTGAAAGCCTTAAAATTGTTCCAGCAATACCTCATTATATCATCACAGGACAAAGAACTCTGTAAAGTCTCTTTCCCGTGCTTAATATAATCTGTGTTAAATAATTTTAGCCATATAATAGTTTAATATTTGGGTTTGAAAAGATGTTATATTTTAGGAAATATAGCAAGCCTACTGATGATAATGAAATACCAAAAAGCTTAACAACACAGTGCTTAATGGTAGTTCAGTTGTTGGAATAATGGAATCTGCATCAATTAACTATGCCAGAATCTCCTATTCAGTAACTGTTCAAGTGGCAAGAAGAAGAATAATTAGTCCACTAACGGTATCAGAAGGCAATCTCAGGATTATTTTGTGGGACCTGCTTATTAAATCAAATTGTAAAGGGCTGGAGACTTATTAAAAGAGTACTTAAAGAGATAAAGATGTGGATAACAATAATAATAATAATAATAATAATAATAATAATAATAATAAGGGTACAAGGGGTTTTTTTGTTTAAAGAAAGTTTCATTGTTGACAGTGATTCATCTACACAGGTCAGATTTTTACCTTTCCTAGTGTAAAATGAGTATGTTACATTATTTGAACGTGAAATTCAGCAAATCCAAATTTTTTAAAGACAATATGGATGACACTTTTTCTGCATATGCTACCCAAATGTTTTCATTTTCATGAGATTTCACTGAAAGAATCATCTCTGAGTTGTTCTTATTTTTCCTGGAGGATTTTTATATAAAAATTCCACAGTTTTTATAGATCTTCATTCTACACTGTTCTTGACCTTCAAGAATGGTCTGTCACAAAAGCACAGTCACCCCCCATTCAGCGGTAGCTCATAACTGGCATTGAACTTCTTGGTTTCTACAGCATATTGGAAGTATACTCATTTAAAAAGGGGTAAAGACTCACATTTCTTCTTATTATGTGGGCTGTCGATTTGGGCTTCTATGTTTTTCCTTGTTGAATGGCTCAATGTGACATATATTACTATACTTTCTCTTCTCTGTAGTCACTGAATATTTCAGCAGCACTCTAGATCAGAATCCTGCAGAGCTTAAAACCTGCACCTCTGCAATGTCATTCTGACATTGAGAGTGTTCCTATAAAGAAATTAATGTAACATGCAGAATACAATTATGGTCCAATTAATGCCCTAGTCAGAACAGCAGTTCGGGTTAGAATTTAGAGCTTCTAATGCATCACTAAGTCCAAGGGGTTTCTTAAATCCTCTAAGTTTTGGGAAGGAATTAACTATGCCTTCATTATATATTAGTGACACCATGTTCTGGTTTTTATTGCGCATACTCAAGATCAGCAGTACCATCTCTGCTCTGGTTACAATAAGATTGCTTGTTAAATTTGCTAAAACCACTGAACACAGGTCCTTTACTGCTTTGGGGTATATTGTTCTCCTTGGAAAAGATAATTTCCTCTTGATATATCTATTACTTTAGGATTAATTTGTTGCTGCCTGAGTGCTAGTTCATTTGGAAGCCAAACATTGCTCAAAGTTTAAGGTGAATAGGAGGAAATCAAAATGTTAAGTGTAAGCTAAATGTGTTGATCTTCAGAAAATGTGGAACTAATTGTCATTGAGGTCAAGTAAAATGGGCCTCTGAAGAACTGACTATAAACAGAATATTTCTGTTCCTAAAACAGACACGGTGGTTGGGAAATGATCACATGAAGGATGATATTGGTTGACTAATAAGTCAACTTCCTGCTTGGAGTTAATTTTTGACTAACACTTCATCTTTTATTATAGTATATAGCAATACTTAAAAGCTAAAAAATACAGAATAATCAATAAAAGATATGTGTATTTCACCACAGATTTGAAACTAAAGCCATTATATGGTTAAGAAAACAACCATGAAGGCCTCTGCAAATGTTGACCATCTATGATGCAGATGATGTTCCTTCTCCACTTTTCCATCACTTTAGAAATCTTATAGTTTGAAGATGTGAGGGGAGAGAAAAGGAAGAAGAAATGAGAGGAAAGGCTTTTTTGGTTTTGTTTTGGGGTTTTTTAATGTCTCTAGAGAACAATTAGGGTCACAGCTGTGATTGCTAATTTTGGATGCTCTGAAAATTAAAATAAATAATAAAGCTAAAATTCTGCTTCAGTGTGTATATTATTTTACTAATTGTTCTGCTAACAACGACAATGAGTCAGTATCTCAGTTGGACTATATTATTTGTGAACATTTTTGTCTTCCTTTGTGTATTGAATTATATAATGAATATTTTTATATACTTAAATTCATGTATTTATGAGGCAAAGTAATATTTTTGAGAATTTCAAATTAAAGTAAAATGTGATTGTACTGTGAAAATTTGAGGAATGAAACAATATAAAGTTTATGAAACAAAAGCAGAGATTGTGGTTTTCTTTCAACTCCTAATAACTGGCTGTCTTTGTGATTTTCCAGTTGTTACTCTTGTTCTGATTAACTGAAACTAGGAAGAAATCTAAAATATATATAATTAACATCTTGCTCAAATTGTATGACATCCCCATATATTTTAAAAGTGAAATAAAACAAGTTATACTTCATATATAAGACTATGTTTACATTGAATATATAAGTGAAACCTACACCAAACATTTCAAATATTTCTTATGGTTAAAAAATTCAGTCACTGGTAAGCAGGAACATGTTGGATTGAACCTTCAAGGCGTCTGATATTGGAGTTTGATATATGACATTAGCATAAGATCACAGATCATTCAGGTGCAAAAGGACCTTGGGAGGTCTTCAGTCCAATTTTGTGCCAAACGGGATCAGCTGCGAGATTAAACCAGGTTGCTGAGGGGTTTTTTTGAAACATACAATGAGAAACCTTGAGAACGGAGACTGCCCAATGTCTATGGACAAATCTGTTCCACTTCCTGACTTTCTTCATGGTGACAAAACTTTTCTCCATATTCTCTGAACTTCTCTTGCTTCAGCTTATGTCTGGTGTCTCTTGTGTAATCCCCCTTGCCGAATTCACGCTTTACTGTGAGAAGCACAGCTCTGTTCTCCATGTTCAGGGGCTCTTAGGTGTCCCTGAAGCCATTTTTGCCCCACATTAGACAAGTTCCTTTCCCCCAGTCTCTCCTCATGATGCAATTGCTCCAGCCCTCACTGTCTCTGGAATCTGCTGAACTTGCTGCGGTTTATCAATGTCCTTCCTGTATTAGGGGGCTCCAACATGCTAAGACGTGATTTTAAAAAGAGCAGAGTAGGAGAAGATAGTCAGTCCTTTGATCTCCTAACTATGCTCCTGCTGATACAATCCCAGATATTGTTGGCCTTCTTTGCTGCAAGGGCACACTTCTGGCTCATGCGTAGTTTGCTGTCAAAGAAAGCCTCCAACTCTTTTTCCACGTAACTTCTCCCCAGCCAGTGTATCACCAGTCTGTATTGCTGAAAGAGATTTTTCTTTCCTAGGTGCAGATGCTTGTTGAGTTTCATAAGGCTCCTGTTGGTCCATTCTTTCTGCCAGCTCAGGTCACTCTTGATGACAGCCCTGTCCTTGAGCATATCGATCCACCCCTCCAGTTTGGTGCCATTCACAAACTTTATTAGTGTACTTTGTTTGCCTCCTTCAGGTCATTGATAAAGATATCATATAGTACAGGTGCTCATGTAGATCTCTTTGGTATACTATTTGTTAATGGCCTCTAGGCACAATGCAATGGTTTAACCATGATCATCTGACTCCATCCGTCTGAGCATTTTTCCTGTATTGTTGTCCATGCATCCAGACAGCAATGTCTTCACTTGGATACAAGAATATTGTAGGAAACCATCCTTGCCCTCTACACTCTTTTTTTTTTCTCTTTTTTTTTTTTTTTTTTACCCTGGGACTTAGTCTTGAGCCAGTCTCCTGACGTGTCTACTTGTTTTGCTGAGTATCGAGATACACAGTTCTTAAGTATCCACAAGCTTTCCTGAGGTCCTTCACTCTTCAGAGCTGACTGTCATGTTCCTAGACAGTATTTTCTTGTTTGTGAATAACAACTCCTTCTGTGTTTGACCTCTGGTTCAGGCAGTATCAAGCAATTACCTTTGATAACCTTCCATTACCTCTCAGATTGTTTGCATCTCTCCATGTTTCCCTTCCAATAAATGTCAGAAAGGTTAAACTCCCCCATGAAAATTGAGGCCTGTGATCCAGAGAGACTTCTTCCTCTTGTTTAAAGACTTCATCTGCTTCCTTATCCTGTTCAGGTGGTCTGCAACAGACTCCTATGACTTTGTCACTCTTATTGGCCTCTCTGATTGTGATCTACAAGCTCTCAACCAGCTTGCCATCTGTTCTCTAGAAGAGTTCTAGGCATCTGTTCTGCTTATCTTTCCTAGCTGCTTTTCCTGAAAAGCTCATATCTGTCTATGGGAGCACTCCAGTTGTATGAACTATCCCCCAAACATTTTGGTTATTCCAATGATGTCACAGGTCTGGCACTGCACCTGGATGTCTCCTTCCTCCTGTGTGGTTCCTGGGCTGCCTGGATTTGAGCATACATATTTGACATGCTCTCCCTTGCATTCCTGTTGTTCTTGAAGTCTACGTTGCTCCCCTCACTCTGCACCTTTGCTTTCACTTCTGACTACCTTCTCCTTACTTAATTATGGGCCATAAAACCCTTCCCCTATTCCCAGATTTAGTCCCTTCTCCAGACTGATCAGCTTGCTAGCAAATATGGTCTTGCCTTATTTGGTCAGGTGGCTCCTGCCTCTCCCCAACAATCTTCAGTCTTCAAAGAAGTTCTGGTAGTCACAAAAGCCAAGCCTCCCTTTACCTTCCTGCCAGCAGTGGAATAGTTTTTTACCTGAGGATCTTTCTGCTGTTCCTCAAACCTTTATCTTTGTCACAAGGACAGAGGAGAAGACCGTCTCCACCTTTACCACCTATCATCATTATCTGGCTATTTCTGTCAGCGCTGATGTGTTACTGTGACAGGAGTAGGCCATCCACACACAGACTAATTTGACCTCGGTAATCTGCCCATTCAGAAATAAATGTAATTTAATGAAATACATACTTAGGAATGACAATGTTGGCCCAGTCTCCAAAATTAGAAATGAGTTCTGGAAAGGTAAGACTTTGAGTAAGGTCTGTGATTCATAATGGGAGGTCTTACAGTGACGAAGAGACCATCTTATAGTCATTTTAAGAGGCACCTTGCTTAGATCATATGCATACATTCCAGGAAATTATGGTAAGGGATAAGTGGTTTCTTCTGAAGAAAACATAGCCAAAAAGGGTGACAAAACATTGATTTTTCTTAGTAATTTTACAATACTTCTGCAGGAGCACCATTAAGATTTTGATCAAAATTTCATTTAAGATAGTTGGAGAGGATCTTTGATTTCTTTTAATCTTTCAGTTTGAAAATTTTTTTTCCTTTTTAATTCTCTAAAATTTGTCTGAAAATTTCTCACTTTATAGTTTTCAGATTCACTAAGGGAGTTTTCTTCCTCCCCCCTTTTTATGATAGAATTAATGTATCAGAAAGGAGAATATAAAGGAATAAGTAATAAAAAACAAAATAAACATTTTTTAAATCAACTAGCTAGGCTTCTGTTATCATTATGAAATCAAATTCAAAGTGTTGCTCTATAATTTTTGAATATACCTGTATTTTCCTGTGCACTTACACAGTCATTTTGTTTGTCAGTACTGGCACTTCAATGGAGGATTTCGATATCATTTCAGTAACGCATGTAATTCCAGGAATGCATGTAGCTTCTGGCAACCAGTGTCTTAACTATACACCTTCTTTAAAAGAAGACAGGTTGTCACTGATTTTGAAGACCTTGGTATTCTTGCAAGAGAGAGAATTTGAATTTCCCTTTAGCTGGATTGGCATCTGTTCAACCGCCAAAACAAAATATTACCTAAAGAGAAAACAAATGAATAGGTCCTCTGTGCACCAGGATCACAACTAATTTTTTAGTTACTCTTAAATAGATTTGTATTTGGTTGTAGGGTTCTTTGATTCAAGTCAGCTTTCATGAAGTGGAAATTTCAGGTTTCTAGTTCAAAAATAAGATTTTAGTCAAAGCATCTTCCAAAACATGAGTTCAAGTGAGTACTAGACTTGAAAAAAAAAGTATCCTGCAGCTGTCTTATGTTTCTGCAAGAGGAGTCTTGGGAGATTCAGAGATATCCAGAAAAAAATCAGTACACTTTTTTATTTTTCACAAGAAAATTATCTGAAATAACTGTTTCAGCAAACTTTCCTAAAATCCATAGGACTCCCCTGTTCTTAGAGATGTGATAATGGAGGATTTGGAGTTTAAGAGAGAAGTGTAAATCATTACTTGCCATGTCTGTCTTTAAAGTTGTGCAAAGGCTTTGCTATATGATTGCCTCTCTGTCTCTGAAAGCACAACTGTTTTTCTAGGAAGTAAGGTACCATACAGATACCATAATGATAGCCATGGGCAGACCTGCACATGGTAAATTGAGTCATTGGTTCATTTTTGCCTAATTTACTGCAGCTTTTTTGGTCACCAAGACACGTTCTGCAGAATTTAATGTTAGACAAAACCTTTTTCCTTCTTTTTCTATTATTAGAGCTTAGCTGAAATTGAAGCCAGGCATGATTAGCACTGCCTTAGAAGTTTCTATGTAATATGCATAGAGTTTCAGTTTCACCATTTTTATAAATCTTCATTAAAAAAACAAAGCTAAAACCCTAATAAAGCAGGTGTCAATATATGTAAAATTTTGTTCCAAGAAGTGTTAAAATAGTACTGTAAAGCTCCGAACAATTTTCTCTAGCTATGCTATTAATGAAGATAAAACTTACTAAGGGAAAAAAAAACTAAGGGAAGAGCTTGATTAAAAAATTTCACACAATTCCATACAATATACAGATGGTAAGATGAAACAGCTTATTTAGATTGAGCAAAGTTTTAAATAAGATATATAAATTCAGCAAAAGCTATACATATATTGTAAAACTATTTTGATATAAGATGATTGTGGTGGGTTAGCCCTGGCTGGATGCCAGGTGCCCACCAGGCCCCTGTATCACTCCCCCTTCAGCAAAATAAAGGGGGAGAATAAGATGAAAAACTCATGGATCAAGACAAAAGCAGTTTAATTAAAGCAAAGGTCAAGGCCATGCACAGAAACAGAAGATAAACAAAGATGTTATTCTCTACTTCCCCTCAGTAAGCAATGTCTGGCCACTTCCCGGGAAAGCAGAGCTTCAGTATGTGTAGCAGCTGCTTCTGGAGACAAACACAGCAACAAATACCACCACCTTCCTCTCCCCCTTCCCTTGGCTTTTATGGCTGAGCTGATGTCACATGGTATGGAACAGCCAATCCGGGTCAGCTGTCCCGGCTCCGCCCCTGCCCAAGATGTGTTACAAACACCCTGCTGGCTGCCAGTGTCACACTCAGCACTGTGAGGGCTGCTACGGGGATACTGACTTCATCTCATCTAGACCCGATACAATGATTTAATACATTGCCAGAGAGAAAGGCAAACTCATGTTAATCTCTGAGGCAACTCTTCTAACACCTGATATTCTGTTGTTCTGCGTCTTATGGTGTATTCAACTTCCCATTAAGACAGGTGATAGAGGTAAGGTTCAAGTATTCATTAAGCTTGTCCTGCTTTTGGCTGGGACAGAGTTAACTTTCTTCACACTAGCTAGCAAGAGGTTGTGTTTTGAATTTGTACTGAGAAGGCAAGGCAGCTGATAACATACTGATGTTTGTAGTTGCTGCCAGACAGTCAAAGACTTCTCAGCCTCTCTGTTGTGCCAGTGTCTACAGGTGCAGCAGAAGCTACGGGGAAGCACAGCCCAATTTCTAGCCTAGGATTTCACCTCGGGTTTACAATTGAGACCTAAATTGGTCAATGGTATATTCCACATCATGCATGTCATGCCCATGTAGAGGAGAGTCTTTCTAAAAGTTCTCTCTCTCTCAGAGTCAACCCTCTCTCTCAGGGTTGTCTCGGTCTCTCGATCAGCATTCAGTCTCTCTTTTCCCCATTCCGGGACTGAATTTTCAGGATTCTCCTTGCTCCAGGACCTTTACTACTCTACACAAGTTTTTGAGGAAACTAAATTACAGTTTCATTTCTGATATTTGCCAATTGTTGGGCTCATAGCTTTGTTCTTGGTTTCTATGCAATACAGAAAAATAAATCAGTGAGGACCTGTTCCTGAAATATGGAAATTTCTGAACGACATATTGCAGATGCTTTCTTCTGTTCTTTGAGATTGATTGTTCATTTAAACATGCTATTTCTTCATTTTCAGAGAAAGACACTGACAATAAATTCACTGGCAGGATATGCCTGTGTGTTTAGTCTGACTCACTGGAAGAAGTTCAAGCCCGCAGTTTCTGTAAAAATCTTTCCTCATCTTCTATTAATCAAAAGACAAGTAACTCTGTCAGCAATATGTAGCAACTGGAAATGCACACGTTAGACGATACTTCTCTTACTATCTTGCTTTATTGCATTGTTAATATACCCTTTAAATTTACCACACAGGGCTTCTCAGACTGATCACTCCATATAGGGTATGTCTCTATAAATCTAATGAAAATAAAAATATAACAAATGTTTTTTTCTCTCCAGTTGTATCACACAAATTCAGTTCCATTTCATGTTTTACATGTTGTATTGAAGAATATATCATAATTCAAATTATGAATGGTTTAACGCTGGGATCCACTTCTATATCTCCTCAAAATAAATTACAAAGGTTTACCTCTTCACAACAGGGCAAGACAATTTAAAAAGAAAAATCTACATAGTGATCTAATGTGTAGCTTAAAATTTTCAAGGTTCATAATCATAGAATCATAGAATGGCCTGGGTTGAAAAGGACCATAGTGATCATCTAGTTTCAACCTCCCCACCATATGCAGGGCCGCCAACCACTAAACCAGGCTGCTCAGACCCACATCCAGCCTGGCCTTGAATGCCTCCAGGGATGGGGCATCCACGACCTCCCTGGGCAACCTGTGCCAGTGTGCCACCACCCTTTGGGTGAAAAACTTTCTTCTAATCTCTAACCTAAACCTCCCCTGTCTTAGTTTGAAACCATTCTCCCTTGTTCTATCACTATCCACCCTCGTAAACAGTCGCTCCCCCTCCTGTTTATAGGCTCCCTTCAAGCACTGGAAGGCCGCAAGGAGGTCTCCCCGGAGCCTTCTCTTCTCCAAGCTAAACAAGCCCAGTTCCCTCAACCTTTCCTCATAGAAGAGGTGCTCCAGCCCTCTGATCATCTTTGTGGCCCTCTTCTGCACCCTCTCCAAGAGTTCCACGTCCTTCCTGTGCTGGGGGCCCCAGGCCTGGACACAGTACTGCAGATGGGGCCTCACAAGAGCTGAGTAGAGGGGCACAATCACCTCCTTCTCCCTGCTGTCCACCCCCTTTTTTAATGCAGCCCAAAACACAGTTGGCTTTGAGGGCTGCAAGCACGCACTGCCGGCTCATATCCAGCTTCTCGTCCACCAGGATCCCCAAGGCCTTCTCCACAGGGCTGCTCTCAAGGAGATCTTCCCCCAGTTTGTATAAATACCTGGGGTTGCCCCAACCCAAGGGCAGCACCCTGCACTTGGCCTTATTAAATCTCATTAGGTTTACACGGGCCCACTTCTCCAGCCTGTCAAGGTCCCTCTGGATGGCTTTCCTTCCTTCCAGTGTGTCGGTGGCACCACTCAGCTTAGTATCATCCGCAAACTTGCTGAGGGTGCACTCGATGCCATCGTCTATGTCATTGATGAAGATGTTAAAGAGCACCGGTCCCAAGACGGACCCCTGAGGGACACCGCTCGTGACTGGCCTCCACCCTGACACAGAACCATTAATCATAACCCTTTGGCTGCGTCCGGCCAGCCAATTCCTAATCCATCGTACAGTCCATCCTTCAAATCCACACCCCTCCAATTTAGAAAGAAGGATGTGGTGAGGGACCATGTCAAAGGCTTTGCAGAAGTCCAGGTAGATGACATCCAATAATGACGTCCATAATGCCTAATGTAGTCATGATTGTAGAAAACTAGAGAGTAAAACCTTTACTGTGTCCATGTAGACTGTGAAGTACTTGTATGCTTATAAGCAGGGAATGCTGAATTAATATAGGTAATTAGTCTCATGATTTATAATTCAACCTTTGTTTTCATTTTGAATTACACACAAGCGAGTGACAATTTTGAAAAAAATATTCTTTATTTGTACCTTTTCTAATTTTAACCTACAGTTAGTTTAGTGACTGTTAGCTGCATTTGTTTAGCCCTGCTTATGAAGTGGGAAAATAGCTTTGCAGGAAAACTTTCATCATGTGTTTTCCTCCTACTTTTTCCAGTTTAGGAGGCTTTTCTCTGAAAGAGTGATTTTACATTCTCAGTGATGTTCAATGAGAATGGGATTATTAATTGACAGTTACAATCTTGGCATCACAAAATACAGGGCGTTTACAACCTGTAGCAAGAAGCAGCTTCCTTCATTATTAAGTATTTTAAATCACAAAAATATCTTTGTACAATCAATGCACAAGATATTGCCTTTAGTGCATAAACCAAAACATTCCTGACCACTCTGTGCCTTGTACTATTTATCTCATTTGCACTGGGATATCCCATATTATTGGCTTCTGAAGCCTTTTTTCTTGGTCCATGGAGTTAATAACATCCAGCAAGAACAGGCAAAAAGTGGAATGTATTTAAAAATCAGAGATATTTTATTGCTGGTTATAACAGTTTTTAATTAGAATACTTCAGTATTCCACCACAGCACAATTTACAGTATTATCAGTACCAGTTTTCCCTCTCCATTTTTAGTTTGTTCCTGAATTAATTTTTAATATATTAATTGTATTTTAAGAGTTACAAAGGCTTAATTAGACATGGTACTGGCATGAAAGTGGATAACAGTACTATGTGGTTTTATGTTTTACTTGATATTTTACTCTAGAGGCAACATGTTCTGAAAATCTGTAAATTCCAGAAGAAAGCACTGTGCAATAGTTCCACTGAAAGAAGGCTAAAGTGTGCTGGCACTGTCTCTTATATTTTTAATTCCAGAATCCTAAATTTTTAAAATTTTAGAGGGGACATGAATTTACTACTTGGTAAAGTAACACAGAATGTTGCAAATGTCATTTTCTGGGTTTTGCTGGATGTGAACAATTATTGCTTATTTGTCTTTGATGTGTTAAGCAGGAATGACAATGTAAATGGAAGTTAAGCTGTAGTGTATATTTTAAATTAAGAAGAGATTGAGAACACCAATTGCTTTTTTGGTGAAAAAAAGAAACTTTTTCCTGTGGGTTTTATTTTTTCCTTTTTTCCTGTTTGTCACTTGTCTTGAAATATGCTGCTAAGTTCTTAGCAGCTGTTTCTTTTGCAGAAAACCTTGTTACCTTTCCAGTGTTCCAAATATGACATTTATTTTCCTGTTGGTTAATTCTGAGCTGTTTAAATTGAGGCTTTAGTAGCACCTGAGGTGAACCATTCAAGTCAATTTTGAGTGTTATATTCTAACAACTGGCCAAAAATGACTTGTGCATTCACTGCAATCAGAAAAAATAAAACAACTAGGTAGATGTGAATAAATCTTTAGCTTCTCTAGGACAACACTTCTCAGATAGATTGGCATTGCTACTAGCAAAAATATTTACTGTAAATTTATTAAAATTTAATATTGTTCTCTTGAACCAAACTCCTTTCTAAAAGTTAGTTTATCTGGTTAAAAGCATTGTGCTTTTACTCTGCTGCATTTCTTTCCCCCCTTTCTTATACTTTTTAAAAAATTTGCATTTGTTTCTCCTTCATGATGGTCAGTGAATTATTTTATCTACTGTTTCAAATTAATATGTTACATAAGTAATTACTGGTTAGGTTTAAAATCTTCTCTGCAATGTTTTGACAAGTGAACTATTTCTTGTGTGCTTTTTGCTTTGTTAGAGTTCTTTACAACTCAGTACATATTCCCTTTCAATTCAAAATAAAAAAAAATACCTCCAATGTACAGCTACTAGTATTATAAACCTTTGGCAGCTGCCTGCAAGAAATAATACAAACTCACCCTTCATATGTTAAAAAGTTAATTCTGTAAAAGTTAAGCTGGAGATCCTTTCTACACCAGTTACCAGAATACCTCTTCCATTGTGTCCAGTAATAATTCAGGGCAGTCTGTTTTGAATCGTAGGAAATCTGGTTCATAAATTGAACAAGGAAGTCAGCAAACAGAAAAAATACCAGAATGAGAAGACGATGGAAATTTTCAGCCATTGACAGCTCCTATAAAGCATCTTTTTTGAGTTTTCGGATTTTTTTTCCCGAGCTTAATTTAAAAAAACCCAAATATTCCAAACATGCCAGTTCACATATCTAAATATGGGGCAATACATGAAAAATATTTTTAAAAATATTAAAATGTGCACAAAATGTCCATTTAGCTAAAGAAAAAATAACATCACTACTTTCTGTGTTGAAAGCTCCGTTGCTTAAGTTTCTGTCATTACTTGTTCAGTTTCATTTAAGCAAATTAATATAATCGTAGACCATATTTTCTAGTCCATTACACTGTCATCACTGTCATCATATATATTGCTAACTTTGTAGACTTGCAGAATTGTCTGAATAAGACAAAATCTTATGGATTCTCCATTTCCTCTCTAAAGGGAGAAGAATGAAAACAATCAGGAAACTTAACATGTGGAAGTACACACTATCCACTGGAAAAGCAGTTCCCAGACCATCTAAACAGAAGTCCCACTAGGATTTCAATAACACACGCTTCTCTACAGTTAAGGAGTTTAATGGATTTGGCAGCTTAACAAAATCCATTTCTTTCTGAGTCTAACAGCCATAATTGTGTTGTAGGGTTTTGTTTTGTTTTAACTCCACAGTGTAGCTCATACTCCCCTCATAAAGAGGGCAGCTTATACCTCTCTATGGCAGACCCATATGCCATTTGAATCAACCTTTCCCCAGACAGACAAAAATGACTAATGTCCAAAACATTATAATGACATTTGTATCTGTAGTTGAAAAGGGCCAGCACATGTTAATTTGTCATTTTGTGCATATTTATCAACCAAATTGCACACTGTTGCCATACTTAGGCTGTTAAAAGCCTTTATGAAAACTAGTGTTGCTGAAATCAAATGACCTTCATTACATTTTTTCTAAGTGTATACATGTTTTCCTAAAAAGTTTATTACATATGCTACGGTGTGAGTGTTTCTAAAAGGCAAGAGATTTTGAAAGGTTAATAAAAAATCCAGTACAGTTTGAGCAAGGAAGTATTTTCCTTTCCTTTGTTGCATTACAGCTCTAGCATATCCTTACGGAAACGGTATCACTGGTGCAACTGGCACAATAGTAGCTGGTAATTACCATGGCAATCATAATTTTTTAAATCTTTTTTTGCCCATAATCTTTCTGATACTGCATCAATTGAATAAAATTTATTCAACATCAGGCAAGCTTATAGTTTAGCAAATATTTTCACATTTCTTTGCAATGGACTCCATCTAGAAAGAAAAGAAGCATGCATGTTGGATTATCTTAATCATTGTGACAATTCTTACTTGATGAGAATGGGTTTGTATCCATTCATCCAACCTGCTTATGGCTTGGACAGGTTGTGATGGGTTTACCCTTGTCTGGGAGCCAATCCAACACCTGAAGGTGGGGCTGTTCACTGAATCCCCCTTCCACCCGAGGATGGGGGAGACAATTAAAGGGGTAAAGGGAAAAAAAGGACTTGTGTGTTGAGATAAGAACAATTTAATAACTAAGCTACAATAATATTGAAAATAACAATACACACAAATATACAAATGAGTGATACACAGTGATACAGCTCCCCTCATCTGATGACCAATTCTCAGTACACTCCTGGCTAATGATTCTGGAGCAGGGAGAGTCCCGAAACCGCACTCATGGAACTGAGATAACAGTTCGAGAGCCCCAGACTGAGAGCTGACAGGAGTGTGGGGGGGGAAGGCCTTGGGAGAGCAACCACCTGGAGCCAGATGACCTGGAGCAAAAGAGATCTGGAACAAAAATTGATGATCTTCCAGAGGGTCCTGACCTATTGTCACGACCCAGCTCATAGAGCCACCCTGGGTGGGATGAGTGGGGTTCACGGAGGTTCTATATATGTATATACATCCCCTTGGGGCAAATTGAGGTGAGATGGAACCAAAGAATTGCGTACTGGCTTATAATTTTAGTGCATATAATTGTTTAGGGAAAAGGGAAAATGTGGGGTATACAATTGTTTAGGGAAAAAAGAAAATGTGGGCTATAGAATTGTTTAGGGAAAAAGGGAAAATGTGGGGTATATAACAGAGTCAAGGGAAAAGGAAAACCACTTTGTAAAGACAATCCATGAATATTTTACCATCCACTAATAACACAGTAATGGGGTAAGAATAGCATAATTACCAATATCACTAGGGTTAGTAATAAGCACCACCAAAATAAGCAATCTACATGAAAACCTATTAAACAAGCCCTCAAAAGGAGGTGGCATTAAACTTAAGAGATTCATAAAAGAAATCAAATTATTTGGTAAAGATAATTCATGTCGACACTACCAACCACCAACAACACCAAATCTTACAGCAATCTGATAGCGACAGCATAGTCTCCAACAATGCTAAGAAACCTGCAGCCACTCACAAAACTTGCAATCACTTAACCTGCAACCGTTCACAACGCTTGCAATCACTTTTCAGTATTAAAATAAACAACCTACAGAAAACCTGCTAAACAAGCCCCAAAACGAGCTTATAAGGTGTTGCCATATGTGCCAGAGAGAGAGATCAAGAGATACTTGAAAAGGAAAGGAAAAAGAGAAAAAAAAAGAGAAAAGAGAAAAGAGAAAAGAGAAAAGAGAAAAGAGAAAAGAGAAAAGAGAAAAGAGAAAAGAAAAAAGAAAAAAGAGAAAAAAGAGAAGTTTTCGCCACTCTTTGGATCCCTGGAGAAAAGCGTTGACATCTTGGAGGTTGGGGGGGGGGCATTGCTCGATCAATCTGTCAGCATCTCAGAAGTCCTCAGGTGGTGGGTGTAAGCATACCTCTTTGCCTATTCACCTTTTATAGACAGAGGCAATGCCTTGCTCAGCACGTATTTGCTACTTTGTTGTAAGAGCAAGACTGAGTCCACTGTTAGACTCAGCAGGGGTTTGATGTCCATCCTTGATGGCCTTCCTGAGTCCATCCTTAGACTCAGCAGGGTTTTTCTGTCCATCGTTGATGGCCTTACTCAGCAGAGGTTTTGCCAGTCCATTGGAGTAAGACCTTCGGTGCATTCCCTGCCATCTTATCTACAACTGGACATCACGAGGCTTCAAGGCTTCGCCTTATCAGAGCCTCAGCGACTGAATTCACTGTTAGTAAGGCCTTTGGTGCATTCTTGGCCATCTTCTTATCTACAGCTGGAATGTTTTGAGACACCACGAGTCATTGGAGACAGTCAATTTGCAGTCTCTGCAAAACTGCAGGAATAGTTCTCCAAACCTATATACTGGGCATGATGTGTGTGTTATGGAATAGATTATTGGCCACTTTGGACCTCAATCCTGGACCTAAGAACAAATCCTAGGCTAGTCAACTGGGGCTGTGCTTCTTCCCGGTTTCTTCTGTTTGTGGACAGACAGAGAATCTGAAAGACTTGGTGACTGTGTAAACATCACTTTTTATCAGCTTTCTTTTGAGTATAAATCCAAAATACAGCCTCTTGACAGCTATTATGAAGAAAGTTAACTCTGTCTCAGCTTAACGTAGGATGCAGGTGTATGCTTCACTGGGTAAAAAATGAATGGCCAAGTCGAAAGAGCGGTCATGATTCTATGATTCTATGAATGGAGATAAATACAACTGGCAGCCGATCACACATGGTGTTCCCCAGGGCTCAGTACTGGGGCCAGACTCTGTAAATATCAAAAAAGGTTTATTTACAAATCAGAAGAATTTTTTTTCTCATTCCTGTTGCTCTTTATTCATGAGTGTTAAAGTATTGACAGGAAGATACTTTAGAGCTGAAAAAAATGAAGGCATCAACGTTCTCATTACTGCAAAGGTTCTCAGTGAATGTTCTAGAGGATAAAGTTGTGGAGTTTTTGTCTGTTTAAATTAACTGTATGTATTGAATACAAATCCCCTGATTCAATCAGTAGTGGTCAGTGAATCAGAAACTATCATATTCTTATACATGCTTCTGCTCATTATGTATACAGCCAGTTTTTCAGGTGGGTGCAATTCTATTACATGAATATTTTTCTCTACAAATAAAAAAAGCCCTATAGTTTTTAAATATGTGATTTTTCTTTAAAATTTATCTTGAGAAAAGAGTTCATTTGCAGAATAACCTAGACTTACATGGATAGAGCTCTTGTCCAGCATTTTCTAATAAGATCTTGAAGAAAGGAAACAAGTATTCAAGCTCCAAAATTAAGATTTTTCTCACTTAATTTTGATTGACGAGTTCTATAGTCTTATGCAGATTATCCCTAGCATAAATGGAGAGAAGCAAGTATCTCCAAAAGTGGATTTCCCCCCCTAGAGCAAATACTAGGAGAGTCTAGAGGAATAATTTTTATGCATGAATACGTTACTTTGCTTATTATTTGAAATTAGCGAGTAAATATTTTATGTGGTCAGATTATAACATCTGAAAACCTTTCAAGTTGTTACTTATTGATGGGAAGACTAACATAAAGTATCACAGAAATTTGCAGGTTTGGAGTAGTTTCATAAACATTTTTTCAAGAATGTTACTGAAATGCAGATATAATTCCCCACTGATAAAAGTAATTCATAACTTTTAATCAAATAACAGGTTTATTTACTCATTAGGAAGGGATCTGATCTGGGACACATGTATCAAAGATCTCAAGCAGCAACCAAAAATACCCAGGGAAGGGCTGGTAAAAAGAAGAAAAATAAAAAGGAAAATAAAATGAAAATGAAAGGGGAAAAAGAAAAATGGAAAAAAAGAAAAGAAGGAAAAGGGAAAGGGAAAGGGAAAGGAAAAGAAAAAGAAAAAGGAAAAGGAAAAGGAAAAGGAAAAGGAAAAGGAAAAGGAAAAGGAAACGAAAACGAAAAAAAGAAAAAGAGAAAAAGAAAAAGAAAAAGAAAAAGAAAAAGAAAAAGAAAAAGAAAAAGAAAAAGAAAAAGAAAAAGAAAAAGAAAAAAAAAAAAAAAAAAAAAAAAAAAAAAAAAAAAAAAAAGAAAAAAAAAAAAAAAAAAAAAAATAAAAAAAAAAAAAAAAAAAAACAAAAAAAAAAAAAAAAAATAAA
>WKFP01014788.1:551801-581019 GCA_011057875.1 Pterocles orientalis | reverse complement strand
ATCTAATATGAAAAGCCTATTTTGTACTTGAATAAAAATAATCATGGAATTCAAAATTAAAACAGCAGTTGTCATCTTCATGACAAGTAAGAAAATATAAACGGAGGACTTTCTCAACCAGTAATGTATATAGTTGGTGTTAATATATGTGCAAATTTTATACCAGCCGAGGCAGTTACAAGAAAAATAAGTGAAAAACCCCCTGAATGCAGCTCAGGAGGAGAGAAGCCAATACAATATAACTTCGCATTAAAGACATAAATTTTGACCAAATTTTCGTATGTGCATAGTGCAAAAAGTAAAGGCAGCAATCAAATATAAAAAATACGTTTTTCCATTTTGCCTTCTATAGAATACAAATATTTACTAAACATTCCTATTTTGTCTTTGTACTGTTGACAATTTCACTATATTCATGCTGGAGAAATGAAAAGAGAAACCCCATGAATTTAAACAAGTGTAAGTACAAAGTCCTGCACACAGGGGGAACAATCCAGTGAACCAGTATGTGCTGGGCGCTACCAGGTTGGAAAGCAGCTCTTCAGAGAAGGAACAGGAGGTCCTGGCGGACAACAAGTTGAACATGAGCCAACAATGTGCCCTTGCCTCAAAGCAATCTTGGGCTGCATTGGGCAGAGTGTTGCTAGAGGGTCTAAGGAGGTGATCCTTCCCCTCTACTCAGCACTCCTGAGACAGAGATTTTTTTTTTAATGGGCCGTTTTATACAATAATTCTCATAAGCATGACATGAAATCAGTTTTGGACATCAGTGTTGTCAATAAGTTGAGTTTTTGAGGGGTGACTTGAGGCATGGATGGGAAGCTGTATGGACTACTGAGAATACAGTCAAATACCAGAATACTGCTAAGGTAATAATACATAAATAATAGTTAGATAACGTTACACTGGATAGATTGACATTAATTATTACAGAATGGAAAAACTTATGCAAACTTGATACTTCTTAAGAAGTTAACAGTTTCATCAACAGACTTTGGCTAAATTCACTAAACAACAGTTGTTAGTAGTGGTGGATTGTTGGAAAGGAATCTGTAAAGACTAGCACAAGGTTTAATGTTATCCAGTTGTTTCACTGACAGCTGGGAAGTAAGTGAATAAAATAATGGGGAAAAACATGTTCAGTTGCTAGACATACACTATAATAATCCACAAAACTTTCTGAACCTTTGATGTAAATGAACGTAACAGCACCAAAGCTAACAGAGTTACCTCTTTATAGCAGATAGTGATTCTAAGAGTTAATGAACTCAGAAAAAAAATGACATGGTTTGTATTGTATGTGGGGAAAGGAATTCCTGCATAGTGCCTCCTTTATGCATAAGAGATTGAACAAATATAACAAATCTGCATAATTTGTAATAATTGCAAATTCCATCTTTTCATGTAGAGATAGGAAGAATCAATGACAAAAACAATAAAAACAAAAAAATAGCACAGAATCATTATATTGTTTGAAAATCATAATAATTAATAATAAGGTTGGAATTTGCCTTTTCTGTGTGATTCAGGAGCAAAAACCTTACTGAAGTCAGGAAAAGTATTTAACTGTAATCTCAAAAGAACTATTTTTAAAGTTTATTTAGGAATGGATAGAGATGTTCATATGAATTTCACAGAACAAGTCATTAAACAGAGAAATATTTTTGGCAGCTATGATTGAGGAATTAATTATTTTCTATACTCATTTGGTTTGAGAATATTTTATTCCCTGCTATGACCTTGCATCATCATACACCAGCTCACCTTTCCTGCAGGGTTTTAGAAATCTTTTTTTGCTGTCCGTTTAGAAAGTCCTTGATCACCTTTCACTGAATGCAAACTTTCAGGGAAACAGCAATTTCCTGCACCTTCCTCCTGACCAGCTGGCATCCCTAGTCTCTTCTGGAACGACTAGGAGTGGAAAAATTCCTGCAGATTCTGTTGGATATTTTAATTTACTGGATTTAAAGCTCTAAGAGAAGCACTTACTTTTCTTTCTTCAGTAAAACAAACCTCAAGTTAATTATTTGTCTCTTAAATTTTTGGAAAGTGGAAGAAGGAAATATTTTCAGTTTTCAACCCTATAGCACTTAAACATCTAGGAATTTTCTTCTGGAATGATTTACAGGAATATATGTTCAACTAAGTCTGGTTTAATTATTTTCCATTCTTGGTCAAACACTTCACACAATCCATTCTGATGTGTCCAGCTCTGTACACCATCATAATTTCAAGTAACTTTTCCTATTGAGAAACTTTTGAAAACTTTCTATTAGAGATTATGGCAGATTTTGTAAAGATATTGAAAAGAAAACTTCTTTTTTTTAACTAGGTTGTGACTGCTCATTTTCTTTGTATTTTTGTATGTCTAGAAATTTCCCATCAACTGTAATGTAGAACATTTCAAAAATACTGCTTAGTCAATCTGCTGGCTACGTAGCTTGCTATTTACACTACATCAGCAACACTGAATTGTTTGATTACTTCTTAGGAATATCACACATAGAGAATATCCTAGGATCTTCTACGTCTGAAAAAAACATAAACAGGAAAAAAAATAAGAGCTAACTGAGGCAGAGAAAAGTTTTTTGCTTTTGTAGACGGGAGCAAGTCTGGTGGCTGCTCCAGTGAGAAAAGTTAAGCCTAACACAGAGCTCTGATAAACTGAGAAAGGACTGTAAAGCACATTGTTTTAAAATGGCCAGTGAGGAAATACTTTAGCTGATTCCTAGCTCAGTTAACAGGATCAGTTTTTACAATAGTAACCTAACATGTGGGAGACGGCAGTCACTCCCTGAACTGAGGTCAGCTACATCTTGTACTATCATAGAATCACAGAATCATAGAATGGTTAGGTTTGGAAGGGACCTTAAAGATCATCTAGGTCCAACCTCCCTGCCATGGGCAGGGACACTTTCCACTAGACCAGGTTGCTCAAAGCCTCATCCAGCCTGGCCTTGAACACCTCCAGGGAGGAGGCATCCACAACTCTGGGCAACCCGTTCCAGTGTCTCACCATCCTCAAAGTAAAAATTTCTTCCTCATATCTAATCTAAATCTACCCTTTTTCAGCTTAAAACTGTTACCCCACATCCTATTGCTACACTCCCTGGTAAAGAGTGCTTCCCCATGTCTCCTGTAGGCCCCTTTATGTACTGGAAGGCTGCTATAAGGTCTCCTCGGAGCCTTCTTTTCTCCAGGCTGAACAACCACAACTCTCTCAGCCTGTCCTCAAATGGGCTGTGTTCCAGCCCTCTGACCATCTTTGTGGCCCTCCTCTGGACCCGCTCTAACAGGTCCATGCCTTTCCTGTGTTGAGGACTCCAGAGCTAGACGCAATACTCCAGGTGGGCTCTTATGAGAGCAAAGTAGAGAGGAAGAATCACCTTCCTCGACCTGCTTGTCACATTTCTTTTGATGCAGCCCAGGACATGGTTAGCTTTCTGGGCTGCAAGTGCACACTGCCAGCTCAAGTTGAGCTTCTCATCTACCAGCACCCCCAAATCCTTCTCCACAGGGCTGCTCTCTGTCCATTCTCCTCCCAGCCTGTATTTGTGCTTGAGATTGCCCCGACCCATGTGCAGGACCTAGCACTTGGCCTTGTTGAACTTCATGAGGTTAGCACGGGCCCACCTCTCAAGCCTGTTTAGGTCCCTCTGGATCCATCCCTTCCCTCCAGCCTGTCCACCATGCCATACAGCTTGGTGTCATCAACAAACTTGCTGAGGGTGCACTCAGTCCTACTGTCCATGTCTCTGACAAAGATGTTAAACAACACTGGTCCCAATACTGACCCCTGACGAATGCTACTTGTCACTCATCTCCACTCGGACATTGAGCCGTTGAACACAACTCTTTCGGTGCGACCATCCAGCCAATTCCTTACTGACAAGAATGTCATGTGGGACAGTGTCAAATGCTTTGCACAAGTCTAGACAGATGATGTCAGCTGCTCTTCCCTTATCCTTATATCTCCAATCTACACCCTTTATCTCCAGATGTGCAGATATTAGACATTGTAGAAAATATAATGATCTTTTTATGCATAGTAGTGACCCAAATTTTGGCTTGGGCCCCAAAATAATTTCCTGGGGAAACTGAAATTTGTGTTCCTCTGGAAAATTTCATTTCAATAAGACCATTTTTTCTGACATTACATGAGTGACACACTAGTCAAACAATTAGTGAGAATGATCATAGGAAAACAGTGGCTGGAAGCAATGGAATAACTGGTTATTAGATGATACACTGTAGTGTTTCCTCGTTCATAAACTAGTCTCTGTGCTTTTTTCATTGCCTAACTTTTTACCAGTAATACATGCAGAGTTAAATAGTATACATTTCTAGTAGATCATGAACAGCATCCTAGTGGCACAGCAAGACTTTTGCAGCTTAAGTAAGGGTCTTTTGTAGCTAAAATTTTGCATCACTTTCATCTTAAGCATAATTTTATGGAGTAGAAAGGAATTCTGATTCTAATATAAAATGACTCTTCAGTGTAAGTTGCACAGCACAGTATGATGCCAAGAGCTTTCAAGTTGCTTAAGGGCTCCCATACTTATCTCCAAATATGGAGATATCCATCCTATGGTTCTGAAAGAGATGGCTGATGTGGTTGCTGAGCCGCTCTCCATCATATTTGAAAAATCCTGGCTGTCTGGGGAGGTCCCTGGAGACTGGAAAAAGGAAAATATTACTCCCATTTTTAAAAAAGGGAGAAAAGAAGACCCAGGGAACTACAGGCCGGTGACCCTCACCTCTGTGCCTGGGAAAATCATGGAACAGATCCTCCTAGAAGCTATGCTAAGGCACATACGAGACAAACAGGTGATTCGAGACAGCCAGCATGGCTTCACCAAGGGCAGATGTTGCCTGACCAATCTGGTGGCCTTCTATGATGGAGTGACGGCTTTGGTGGACAGGGGAAGGGCAATGGATGTCATCTACCTGGACTTCTGCAAAGCCTTTGACATGGTCCCTCACCACATCCTTCTCTCTAAATTGGAGAGGTGTGGATTTGAAGGATGGACTGTACGATGGATTAGGAATTGGCTGACCGGACACAACAAAGGGTTATGATTAATGGTTCTGTGTCAGGATGGAGGCCAGTCATGAGCGGTGTTCCTCAGGGGTCCGTCTTGGGACCGGTGCTCTTTAACATCTTCATCAATGACATAGACAATGGCATCGAGTGCACCCTCAGCAAGTTCGTGGGTGATACTAAGCTGAGTGGTGCCGTTGACACATTGGAAGGAAGGAAAGCCACCCAGAGGGACCTTGACAGGCTGGAGAAGTGGGCCCGTGTAAACCTAATGAGGTTTAATAAGGCCAAGTGCAGGGTGCTGCCCTTGGGTTGGGGCAACCCCAGGTATTTATACAAACTGGGGGAAGATCTCCTTGAGAGCAGCCCTGTGGAGAAGGCCTTGGGGATCCTGGTGGACGAGAAGGTGGACATGAGCTGGCAGTGCGTGCTTGCAGCCCACAAAGCCAACTGTGTTTTGGGCTGCATTAAAAAATGGGTGGCCAGAAGGGAGAGGGAGGTGATTGTGCCCCTCTACTCGGCTCTTGTGAGGCCCCATCTGGAGTACTGTGTCCAGGCCTGGGCCCCCCAGCACAGGAAGGACGTGGAGCTCTTGGAGCGGGTGCAGAGGAGGGCCACTAAGATGATCAGAGGGCTGGAGCACCTCTCCTATGAGGAAAGGTTGAGGGAACTGGGCTTGTTCAGTTTGGAGAAGAGAAGGCTCCGGGGAGACCTCATTGCGGCCTTCCAGTACTTGAAGGGAGCGTATAAACAGGAGGGGGAGCGACTGTTTACGAGGGTGGGTAGTGGCGGGACAAGGGGGAATGGTTTCAAACTAAGAGGTTTAGGTTAGAGATTAGGAGAAAGTTTTTCACCCAAAGGGTGGTGGCACACTGGAACAGGTTGCCCAGGGAGGTCATTGATGCCCCATCCCTGGAGGCATTCAAGGCCAGGCTGGATGCGGCTCTGAGCAGCCTGGTTTAGTGGTTGGCGGCCCTGCATATGGTGGGGGGGTTGAAACTAGATGATCACTATGGTCCTTTTCAACCCAGGCCATTCTATGATTCTGTGTTTCTATGACTCTATGATTTACTGACGGTTAAAATTGGTTTAGAAATTTAGAAGATAAGCCTGTACGTGGATCATAATTTCCTTTATTTTTCAAAGCCAAACTTGTTTCTACTATGCATTTAATTTTCAGGCATGTTAAATAGCTTTCTGTTGAGTAGAAATCAAACACAAAAGATCAGAGATATTTGCCTTGGCTTCTGAGAGGTCAGCATGTCATTTCCTTTTTGGGAGAGGAATGAAAGGATGAAGACATAATCTTTACTAAGTCTACTTTTATGTACAATGTACACAACCTACTCTGATGACTGTGTTTTTGAGGTGAGATCTGAAATAATCAGAACAGACTTCAGAAATAATTTGTGTTTGAGTTCCCAGCCAGACACTCTGTAGAGAAGCTGCTACAAAACAGCGTCGTATGACCTCACGTAGTGAATCCTTGTTTTAATAATGAGATGCTTTTGTTATCAGTCAATAGCGGTTGAGCTGGTAAGATAGTAATCAGTTTAAAGCTCATGTTCATGGGTTTTGACTTGTATTTCTATGTGAATTTTGCACTGTCTACAGTACAGCAATTTTCAGTAAATAATTTCTAGGAAGTATTTCCAGATAAATACAGGAGATAATTTTTTGTTCTGTGAGCATGTGCCACTGATGTTATATTCCAAGATGATATTATGAAGTATATTCTGTATGAGAGCATTTACTCACTCCTTGATGAACTTAAAATTTAATTATTCAAATGATGAAACAGATAAGTCAAGGAAAAGCATTTCCTAATATTTTTCATATGAGCTGTAAAACCAAAATGTTCTCTTTTTACATGCAGAAGAAAACAGAGGATCAGGTTAAAGATTTTCTCAAATGTTTGTAAGGCTCATCAAATAAAACCATTTAATTTATGTTTGTGGATGTGTGGGGTTTTTTTAATAAAAAAATAAGAAGTATGCTTTGGGTGATTGGAATAATTAATGTTAATTAAATTTAAAATATTTAAATATTTTTGTACTAGGAAGTTGATTCTAAATGTTACTTTGATCTTAATAAGTAGCTAAATCATGCAGGATGATTTATTCCTCCAATCAAAACAGATAGAATTCCAAATATGAACGTTTATTATGAAGTCACAGAAGCTCAACACCATAGCAGTTTATTATTAAACTTTGTAGTAAATTCTATTAACAAAAAATGAATAAAAAAGTTATATTTATTGAAATTGTATGACTAGATGTGCTTTTTATTCTAAATTAGTTCTACAATACTAATCTGTGCTATATTGAATACATTTCATATTCACTAGGATAAATTTAACATTTTGTTTTATGTAACAACCTTTACGGAACAACTTGCAGCTGTATGCAGGGAAAGAATCTATTATATCACTTGCTGTGATTATTCTACAAACATCTGAAAAAAAATGTTTCATATATCACTGAATTAACATGATTATACTTAAACTGTGTGTCCCGGCTTTAATTGACACTTTGCTTTATTTTAGTACTCCCACTGCTACCATGTAGATCTTAGAATTACACTAAACGCAGGCATATGGATCTACTTAACATGGTTTCACACTAAATTTGTACAGTGCTTGATCTTCCCACTATATAATGGCACTTTTTTGTTGCCAACACATTCATGGCCTACAGCTGACTGCTTTTATAGCTTTTAATTAAAATCTGAAGTGGAAAGTGTCTATTAGTCAGTGTGTGAAACCAGTCATAAAGAAGAGGTTGTACAACCCCTGCATAAGATGGATAGCAGTTACATCACTTTTCCCACCTTTGTCTTCATGATGAAGAGAAGCTCATTCAAGTTAATTATATCAAAGTGGGAGGTCTGGGAGGCATAGCCTATTTTGACAAGTGCCCTCAATTATTAAAGACCTACAAATAAATTTGCAAGCCAGGGGTTTTATCAATATTTTATTGGCTTTCACAGACTTGTTAAAGAATCTCTCTTACAGTTTGTGGACTCATTTTCATTCATGTGTTTGTTTTCTTTCAGAGTGGCAGTTGACCTTGTATGTAACGTTGCAGATTTGGATATTAGTTTTTTCTCTAAAATATAGATTTTTTTAGAAAGCCTGGAATCTACACACACATTTCCACTGGTCAATTTGAAAAATGCTAATGTATCACACACTTTTAATACATTCCCATGAGTTTCTTTACCTTATATGTGTGTTTGACTATTACATAGACAGTTTCAGAGCCTCTTCTCGTGAGCAGCGTTGCTACTTCATTGCATCAGTAAATGAGACTGAAATGTCTCATCATCTTGTCTCTTCCAATTCATAAGCACAATGCTAAAATACACACAATAGATTTGAAATAATTTAAGAAAAATATTAATGTACTTTAACTGCCTTTGCTAAGTTTTTGGTTCCTTTTTGAAAGAAAAAAAAGCAACAAACAACAACAAAAAAGCAGAAAACCCAACAGCAAAAAACTATTGCACATTCTGATACTGCTTTGACTTTCAGATTCCTACTACTCTTTCTTTCCTTCTCTCTCTCCCTCAAATATTCTTTGCTGCCTTCCTTCTGTTGTGTTACTTCCCCTGCATATCCCTCCAGTGCTGACAGTACTTTGTAGTTTTTCCTTTTCTTCTGCTATGGAAGACTGTTGTTCTTGGTGACCCTGGCAGTAGAGTCTGATTTTTCAAGGCTTTCTGATTGTTTTTGGAATCTGACTCAGTAAAAGAATCAGTGTAAGAAGTGACTGTCAAGAAAGAAATCAATATCATATGGTGAATTCCTTATAAAGGTTGGAAAAACTTCATTTTAAAAATTCTTCAGAAGAAGGTTCATATAAAATGAAGTGATTTCATTACAGTGCTCATAAGTTTGGATCTCTTCATGCTTAAACTGATATCTGGATCAAATGTTAAATCAATGTAAAATTATTTATGCATTAATAAGATCATTTTATTTCAGTATGAATTTATAAATATGCATATGGCAACATTTTATTTTTTTAGTTGAATAAAACAAAAATCTATTTGATTTTTTTTATTCCAATAAAAAGGCACATTTTTATTCTTTTGAAGTTGTCAGCCTAGAGCCCAACTTAAGGATTTCTGGCAATGAATGCTAATAGGAACAGCCTGTGATAGTGAGTACAGAAGGACAAGCAAAGTAAGATGTGTAGAGACTATTACACTTAAAAAGTTACATGGTGTGTAACTTGATGCTTTTCAGCTTGGCATAGAAGGTTAACTCTCTATTACTTAAGGCTACAGAGCTTGTAAATATTTGGTAATGATACAAAATGTTATGTATTCCAGCAATTTCATTATGTAAACTACTTTTGATATTTATTAGTCGTATTCTGTGCTCTTGGGTTACTGGCATGCATCTAAAACCTAAATGACCAAGTCCAGTCCAGTGACAGGTTTTCATATTTTTTATTAAAGGAAACAACTTTTTTGATTTTGCTTTGTACTGTGAAGGAAGAGAGATTGATTAGCTGTGGTCTATAATGCATTTGCTAGAGGTCTGCAAAGAATTCAGACACATGGTACAAACCTTCCTTTTGCTCAACTGTTTCTTTCATTGCAGACAAAAAGTAAAAAAAAAAAAATCCAAACCAACAACAAGCAGATGTATCCTAACTGTGACTTAATTTGTGGTCACATTTCCATTAACATATAACTCCAAAAAAGGGAACGTCTTCCCTAGTTACTTTGGGTAGAATTTTTAAAATTACTGTTGTTTCTTAAATGGTGAAATAAAAGTAAGATTGTATTTGAGAAATGAAGGTAAATGTGTTACACATAGCAGTTTTCATGGGAAGTCAAACCATAGTGCTCCTGAACATAAAAACCATTCTATGATTCTATGAAAAGCATGTATGCAGCATATGTCATCATGTGTTAGCAGCCATTAGTTTATCAGGCAAAGAAATGAAGTACTTATATCAAACATCAGTGAGTGGATCATTGAAATTTTTATATTAAAAAAACTTATGATACTTATTAACATCTAAACACCCAGAAAAAAAATAATGCTCTCAATGGTTTCTGGTTTGGACTTTCAGAATCTTTACAGCTATTTGGATGTTCGAAGACCCAATTACACAACAAATGTAAGAGATATAACTTTGTTACATAAAAATGACTGAGTTTCAATTTGTTTTTTAAAATTAATTTAATAGGAAAATATCTTGTATGTATTGAATTTCAATCGCTAATAAATATTTCTTCAGGTGCAAAAGGAATATTGCTTTAATTGGACAACATAAAAGATGAAAGTTTGTTCAATAATATACAGGTTACCTAATTCTTGATCAAAGGATTTTAGGAAGCTAATAGCAAGAAATATTTGATTATACAATTCTTTGACAATCAGTCTATGCCAAGTCTTTATACTCTTCAAAACTGCTAAATTTTGGATTTTATGTATGGAGGTCAAGGGAATGTACTGGGGTCCCAATGCAGTCTGGTAGTTTGAAGAGTGACTAAGTACAGAGAACAGCCTGAGGGTTTTTATCCTTTCAAGGGACTTGTGGGGACTGTATCAGAAAGATGTACTTTTTCAGAATGGACTTGTGGAGGTGAGATTAATTTCCCGATATTCCTTATATATATATAAAAAAACCCCCAAACCTAAAAACAAATGAACCAAATCCACTAAACAGAAACAAACAAAACCTTAGCAACTTAATTCACTCCAGTAATAGAGAAAAGTTGAATACTAGAACATTTAAAGCTGAATATATATCTAATTCCTAATTCATTTTTCTACTCTGATTCCGAAGGTTTTTTCTGTTCCCCATCTTTAGGATGGGAATAAATAAAACAAAATAATGGAAATGCGTAAGCATCTCCACTGTTCTACATCTTGAACAAAAGCAGATCTCAATGAGCAGCACAAGGAATGATGGTATATTTATAGCAGGAGTTAAGTAGAGTTAGTATATCTGAGAGGACAACCTGGGTGTGTGTAAAATGTCTTAGAGCCTGAAGATTCAACACAGACCAATACTGTCATGGAAGGTTATTATCAAGATAAGTCTGTTGTGTTTGCAAGTACAAAGAGGCTACTGTACTGGTAACTCAAGAGGAATTTGAGGATTGCACCTTTTCAAAGAGCTGTGTTTTTTATCAACTGCCTTATATACACTGCATATTTCAAAGGAGGGTGTTTTGTAGAAGGTGCTACAGTGACTGATAACTGAATATTTCGTCCATTCTCACAGAATGCAGAGTCTTAAAACAAACACTTGCTGCCATGCAGACATTCCTTGAACTACAGACTATCACCAGTAACTGTGTCAGAGAAGGGCAGAGAAGAAAAAGGATGTCAACAATGTGTATTTGGAAAAAAAGGCGTTGGGTCAGTCTTTCTACAGAAAATAAGCTTTCATTTCTACTGTTTGTTTTTTTTTTTTCTTCCCAATCTTAATGGGATTGTAGAAGAGCAAGGAATTTTTTTTTAATGACTTACTGAAAAGAAACGTCTGCTACAGACCTTCAAACAGTATGCTCTGTTAATATTATTAGTTTCTTAAGAATGTGTTTCCCAGATGATAGTTTTAACCAATTCCAGGAGTAGTTTTATAAGAGAAAAAGTGAAACCTGCCATGTTGTCACAATCACAGACTTAACTCTCTGAAACAATGAGATGTTTATTTCCTGTTAATTTCTTTCAATTGTAGTCTTTGTAGTTAGTGTATGCATTATACCAAGCTTGACATTTTCAGACAGAAGCATAATGTAAGCTGACAGTGTCCCTTTTTATTGTGAAGTGGGAGCCACAGAGAAAGGGCAAAAGAAAATAGTTTCTGTGGAACAGACAGCCCATTTACCAGCAATAGCTTTCATTTTATATATTTCATGTATGACCTGTTGTGGAAAATCACTTTGTTCTCTGGAACATCTGTGGTATATTACTGAGGAGAGGAGAGATGGATTACTGTGTTATACATTGACTTTTTATTTTTTTCATCCTATGTGAGCTTGGTGCCAAACAGCAAAATTTAGGAACATACCTGGGACAAATCTAGTCACTATGACTCTATTTTCTTTTCCTCCATCCTCCCAGAGAGTAGCATCCAGTACAAGATAAGCAGTAAACTTTCCTCTGCATTGAAATACCGCGTTTATTTTTAAGAGAACATGGAAAAGACGAAGTTGCAGAAAAAAAAATATAACTAATTCCCCACTTCCTATATCTCGTTATATGATAGCTTTGTTTGTTTCTCTTTTATATCGGACACTTCCAAGCCTCTGGTGGAAAACAGGTATCAATGGGCTTGCCACGAGAGTGGTGGAGATTTTGGAATTTATCATACACTAGGGTTGAGAAAACAGCCATCCCTCTGCTTCACTTTATAAAGTGTCACTGCAAGCCCTAGAGACGAATGGAGCTGAGTATTTTTCGTATTTGTCACCTACCAGCGGTAGACACCACAGGTAAGTGATATGGGCAAACCTGTCATGCAGCAGGAATGCCCAGTGATCCCAGGCAGGCCTGAGAGGGGAGTGTTGACTGGGGCACTTGTGGCAGCACATCATCCAGACCCTTTGTTGAATTTGGCCTGGGATCAGTGCCGCATGTAGCAGATCTACTGCAAATGGAATTGGCATGTGTCCAGGGGACTGACTGGTATGCCAACTACTGTCTCTGCGGGAGTACGTGTTTTTTGTGGTGTGGGGTTTTTGTGATATTTTTTCTGTTGTTGTTAGTTCCCCTAACAACTGCTGCCTTTTTACCAGTCTTCACTGAAAGGCAGATTGACTGATTTAGTGTTTTCTTTTCCTGCTATGAAAAATTCAGCTTGTCATTTTAACCACAAATCTATGGGGCACCCACATACAAAGCAAATTGTGTCCAAAACCTGCCTGGAGCACTTCATAATCTATAGGCAACGCATATTTCAACTAGTCATTGGTGCTGACCCCTCATGGAAATGGAAAGTAAATACAATTTGTTGTTTGGCCACTTACGCATTGTTCTCATGTTGTCACATAAGCCTTACTATCAACTGAAAACAAATGATCATTTATGACAATGTATATTAATGGTATCAGATTGTCATGGCAATATTTACATAAACATTGTTTGTGACATCAGATGGTCATAAGACAGTTGCACCCTGAATAATTACATCTTGTAATAAATCATATAAAAATAAATAGATTTAGCTAGCCAAACCCTTGCCCTTTCCATTCTGCATTTGCAGTTATAGTTGTGTGCATACAAAGCACTTCCTTGTGGACAGTGTGGTTTCTGAAACAGAGTACAACCCAGATTTGCATATCATATTGAATGATTAAGATCTAAAATGCTTTCTTTTGTTCAAAAGTACATACACAACTGCAGGATATTAATCTCTGCAAATGGTATCCGTAAGTAGCAGCCAAAGCTGTTATTCTCTTTCACTCCTGTGGTATTAAAAGTGTGATATAAAGTATGTGGCCTCTGCACAGTCCCAGTTCCAGAGTCTGCTACCAAATTACTATTCAACTTATTATTTAGGGGCTTAGCCATTGTAATTAATCATGTTGTAACTGCAAAAAGATACCTAAAACACCACCCTTATACATTATTTAGATTATTTCCGTAGTGAAAGGCATAGGCAAGAGATTAATTAAATCAAGCAGTTTAGCTTCTGTTTTCCCACTGACGAACAGAGGTTTTATACGGAAAATTCATGCTAGCAATAATGTAAGTTTGTTGCATATGTCACCTAGGCATTGATAAGAACGGTAAGACTTTTAGTGACTTCCTTACACATGTTGCAGTTTAGATAGTCATAATTGTTAGAGAGTGAACATTATTACAATGTTTTATTAGACAATGTAACAAGTCATTTCAGTTAACAGCTGTAGGTGAAAACTCACTATACAGGCAAACTATTCATTCACTTACAATAAATACAGGTACAAGCAAGATTTTGATGCCATTATAATTGCAATAATTGCAAATAGTTTAGACATAAGATCTTAAAAATAGTACTGCATATTTTTTGCTGGATTTTCCTCTGGAAAAAAGATATCTTTGCATATTAACAAAAAGGGTAAAAAGCAATTAATCATCTAAAGAATCTTCTTGATGGGTAGCCTTTCTTCACATATTGAACTGTATGATACGACTAAATAATTTGCAATAATTCACCACAGTGAAATGAAACCTTAACCTATTTTCTGTAGATGCTTGAAACTGCAGTTAACATCAAAGTCATTGCTGAGTGTGAGCTGGTTACTATAACACTTCCTTGATTCTTTATTTTTCTGAGGCGAACTCTCTGCTCTGGGTCTTCATTTTTCTTTGGTTGCACTTAATAGCAGCTCCAGATTGATATTTTACTCACTTCAGCATTTTTCCTGATTATTTCTGTTAAGACTGCTAATAGCAATATGTTTTCCAATACGAATAAACACTACTTTTCCATTTACTGCATTCTTCTGTCTTTCTGTTCCTTGAAGAAAAGCCTCCTTAGTCTGCAATATTCTTTCCAATCTGCTTTGTAAATAATCCATCTTTTCTTACACATCTGGGTATGCCTCTCTCCAGGGTTGGGCCATATCCCTTGTGTTCTTGTTAATGAATACAATGTTTCATAAAGTTCAGAGTTTAACTTTTAATTTTAAAAAAGTGGGGGTTTTGTATTAAAAAAAGCTTATGAGAGATTAAACAATTTGATAATCAGATGTGAGTTTTTAGTTTTTGTCAGCTGCAGTAAATCAGCTTGCTCAACTACCATTTTCACAAGGCATACATTTTAATTTATTTTTTTTTAATGCTAAAGTTAAATGTGTTTTTATGTAGTTTTAGACAGCAAACCTCACTTTCCAGTAACTCTTCATTTTTTTCTCTTAAAACAGGCACAAAGTAAAGACTGGCATGGTAGAGGGTCTCTTCACTAGCAGTAGCTGCTAATACACCAGGGGCATTATATAGATAACCTTACTCTAGGGAGGAGACATTTCACCTTGACTATTTACTTAGCTAGCTTTGTGCTTTGTAATCATTACTTATTCAAAGATAGGTTGCTAGCCAGGGGAACAATCTGTACAAGGAAAACTCATCTATTAAAAGTTTATCCAATGCCAGTATATGATTATTCCCCAGTCTACAGTCATGACCATAATTATGACCTTCAGTTTGGTTCCTTCTGTTGAAACACAGATGAAGAGGTACCTAAACAATCTTGAATCTAGCGTCACTCTGTTCCTATGGCTCATTGCTATGTCTGTGTATGCATATGATGTTGCAAACTTGCGTGCAAATGATTTATTCATTACCACCAGGAGTTTCATCTTCTGATTGTCAGCTGTATATTTTCATATTTTAAAGACAAGTACCATTCTTTAATGAAAACGCACAAATGAGATATCATAAGCTATTAAAACAAAAGTAATTATAATGCAAACTGAAACAAATGATTTGGTATTGGAGGTGTACGTTTTTGAATCCTGCATTACTTGGGGAGTTGAGGGAATGCAGCAATGAATACAAAACGTGGAAGCAGCAAAAAAGCTAGCATGTTTGAAAGATGGATGACACTAATTATTTTGAGCAATAACTGACTATTGGTCTTCACTTTGTATCTCTGTATTGCTTTCTCTTTTTTTTTCCTCTTTTGAAACATTAACACCAGAAACTCAGTTGCAAAATATTAGCATCTTTCAATAGTCTAAAAGGCATAGTGTTCACTAACACTTCCTAAAACTTGCTCTATCTTCTGCATATCAGACAATATCTATGAATATGTACTTAGCTTATAACATCGATCATAGCTTATACGTTAGTTACCATCTGGTAAAGAACAACTTACATTTTTTTTCCCTCATATATTAGAATTGTTTTAGGCATTAGCTTTCATGAGTTCTATTCCTTATTCAGAAGGAACATTTGCAGAAACATACTTAACATGCTGAACAACTTTGTCCATAAATTATTGTCTAAATTTCTGTGTTTGTTCTTGTCGTGTTATCCTCCTCTTAGTCACATTTATGAAAATAAGAACAATGTTGAAATTCTTCCTTTAGTAAAGAAGAGAACAGTTTAAAAATTAGTTGAAAAAAGGAAGTTTAAGCAGAGGAGTATGTCATGGAAATATCTGCAGGTGAGACTTAGCATGGGAAAAGTCTAGCAATAACAGTTTCAGACTGCATTACCAGCAAAAGTGCTGACTTCTCTGAAGCAGCTGTGCATTGTAAGGAGAAAGGGTGGGAAAAGAAAAGTTATGATGCTGAGAAACCAAGAGTGACAGCAAGAACCATTGACCAGGGAGACACTTTGTAGAGGAGGGATAACTTAAAAAAACCCTCAAAACCCCAATAATAAACAAACAAACCCAAAACCTGACCAATAAACAAAACAAAACAAAAAAACAACCTACCTTTTTTGGGGAATGGAGTCAAAGGGAAAAGTTGGGGAGGAGAGCTGAGATACAACTAACAGCAAGAAGAAAGAAGACTCCATGAGTGGAGCTGGAAGAACGCAAATAAGACGCCAACAAAACAAAAAGGATAAGAAAAGGGAGAGAAATGAAGGGACATAGTAACAGAAGGGCATAGAGAGAGGTAATACAGTGGAAATAGATCAGTTCATAAGAAGTTAATACCCTTTCAACCATGAGACATTTTTCATAGGGGTGGTGGCAAGTGGTGTGGAAAACAATGATTTCCTTAGGAAAATACATAGAATAACTGGAAGAAAAGTAGAAGCTTGAGGTGGGAGATGGAAAGAAAAAAAAAAGTGCAGAAAACACTTTCCTGTGACATAGAAGACTGGATGGGAAGAGATGAGGGGGAAAATCTGATAATATGAGTAAAGTGTTTAACAAGACAAAGAGAAGAAACAAATGAAAGTAAAGTGGCATTTTCAAGGAGGGAGTGAACTAAATTGATAGTTAGGAAAAACACTTAAAATAAGGAAAAAAATCAGAAGGAAAAAGATAAAAAGATAAAGTAAGTGGGGAATATAAAAGTAATCTAAAAAAAAGAAAAAAATTGAGAAAAAAATAAGAAAATGTACCCTCACATACAGCTTCGTATCACCTAATCTTTCAAGAAAATGGCAAAACCACAAAATTCTTTCTTGGTTTCTGAAATGGGAAATTTAAGTCTGTTGAAGGTTAGAGAGGGTTAATTCTCTTGTTCTGGCTGTTTCCTGACTGTGGAGATTAGCATGGCTAGGGAAGTGGTTCTGAATTAAACAATTCCCCTGTCATCTATAGTTTGTGTTGCAGTAGGAAGCTCTGAGTAAGTAGGTAGTGTTGGCAACCAGTCTCTCTGGTGAGCAGTAGAAGGAGATTTTTGTTGGAAGCTGCTTTTTATGTTCAGTGCTTGCATCCTGGAAGGGAATACTTTGTTGTGTTTCCTATGAAACACTTAGCAGACTTCTGAGTGCGGTAAAATAGTTAAAAATTATATATTAAAGATCTGTAACTGGATTCCATGTATGGATGTCTATAAGCTATCTATTAAAATCATTCATTGAATATTTTAAAATCTATTTAGATTTGTCATTAGATGCATCCCATCTTCTCACACTGTCATTGACTACATTTATTGGACTAACTTCTAAAAATAAGGAAGCACCTTCCAAAAAACTGCATTCACTTCATCAATCCATGAGGACAGAATGAAAATACAGTAAATTACACAGTGGCAAGTTATTGATTCAGATCTTATAACTTCATTAATTTCAACAGGAAACAGGCAAATGTAGAAGTCCAACACAGACTTTTTGGTTTTTTTCCTTTTTTTTTTCATCCTCTAAGCTTGCTACCACAAGAGCTTAATGTAATCCAGAGCTGGAAATAGCATGAGATAATATCTCTGTAGATTGTTTACTAGTACCTCTTTCCTCACTCATCAGAGTTTCTAATAGTCTCCATATGATTCTAATAGTCTCTAGGATTATGAAATGGCAGTTATGATTAGAACAGCAGTGTGGCATGTCTTCTAGTTGAAAATTATTAGTGTTTCCCTTTTTTTTTTTTTTGTCAAGAGTAAACAAAAAAATCAAATGTTACACACTGCTTATAAGGATGACTCCTATTTTTTCTTTTAATTTAGTGTTACTTTGTTTTAACAGCTCTCACAAATTATAGAGCATATTCTTCAGAAATTTTTAAGAGCTTCAAGAATCAAACACGTTGTATTGGGTCTGACTGGTTCGGAGTTTATTTCTTCATAGCCACTTGTATGGTGCTATGTTTTAGATTTCTGACCAAAACAGCACACCAACGTTTTAGCTGTTACTGAACAGTCCCCACAGAGCATCAAGTCCTTCTCTGTTTCTCATTCTCAGTGTGCAGATTGGGGGTGCACAAGAGGAGGGAGTTTAGGAGGTCAACCACCTTTTCCCTGGGAGCTGGCTGGGCATCAGGCTCCCCATGGGAGGTGGCGAGTGATTGCCCTCAGCATCCCTTGCTTTGTCTTGTTTTCTTTTCCTCTCAGCTTCTCCTTTGCTTGTCACAAACTGCAATATGAGTTCTGCTTGGTCAAATAGACTTATTTCTTCTGTATTTCCTTTGCAGTCCTAATGCATTGCCTTACTGAGTTGCACTGCTCTGAATCATAAGAGTCTTTCCTTGAGCTTTGATAAGTCATTTAACTTTTTTTCTGAAACACTGAGTGAGCTGAGTTGTGTTGAGTGTGCACAACTGGAGCAGATGGCATTGTAGCCTTCCTGGAGAAGGAACAAGCATGGTTTTTCATGGCTGATTTAACTGAAGTCCTGTTCAAACTAGAATTTGTGTGGCTGCAGTAAGGTCTCACTGATCCCAAGCTCATATACCCAGCCTCATTGCTATCTTTATTATTACTGGCAGAGAACTGTATAACATGGATTTACATACCTTCTTGCACGTATTTGACTTGCACGTGCCTGCTCCTTTAACACAGTGAGAGTAAGATCAATCTAACCGGTAAAAAAAAATACTGTGCATAAGTACTCATAGCTGTCTGTCTGCAGAGATGTACATTAGCTAATACAGACCTCTTTATCTGCTGGAGACAAAGTGAGGGAAAAGAGAACTTTCAGATGTGGTTTAGCTAAGTAGGTATCACGTGGTACTTCTGTACCAGCGAGACAAGAGTCATCCAGTCATTTCTCCCTTTGTGACAAACTATATTACGTTGTGGTGTGTTGTAGTTGTGGAGTGGTGCTTGCAGTCCAGAAAGATAAGCTATTATGTCAGTGCTTATTTGGAACAATACGTTTTGTATATGTGGACACATGTGGAGTTTCCACAATTTATATTCAGTTCATATAGCCTCAGTTTCCTGCATACTAAACAGATAACACTTTTCTCATTACTAATATTTTTTGATGCAATTACTATAAAAATAAAAGTGTGAAGCATTTTCTAGTAATTAAACCTGTTTCCTGTTGTACTTTGTTCTGGTGGTGGTGTTGGGTTTGTTTATTTCTTTGGTTTTACAATTATGTTGTGTTCAGGATCTATTTCTTGAAAGTGTTATCATTACTTCTGAACTTAATGTGTTGTCACAACAGTGTGAGGTAAAATACAAATCCAAAAGAGCACACTGTCACCTATGTCTTGTTCAGTAGTTTACAGTACTGTTAAATGTGCAAGCTATTAAACAAGGTAGGAAAGAAAAAAAAATGGGATGAATTCAGAAATCTTCAGTATATTTCAGTGTTCAATTAGTCTTAGGTTTTTTTTTCCTTTGGTACTTGTGTTCTTCCAATTTGCCAGCCAGTAGCTTTATTGGTTCTGCCATTCTGTTGATTATCTGTGTGTGTTGATTCAGTTTTCAAGGCAGTGATTTGTTCTTTATCTACAATACTTCCTTGTACCTCTGCATTTGTAATGCTCATCTTCCCTAATTTATTGTCCACTTTAATTTCTAACACAGTAAATTTTGAGTGCAGAATAGTGGTGGAATTAACACTAACTTCTGTGACAATTTATTTGCCTGCCTATTTGTGAAGTGAGGAACTTAGCCTCAATATTTCCTCTTTCCTGTGAAAAGTGTGTGTGTATATATATATGTATTTACATATATAAAACATTATATCAGTTATACTCAAAACACATTCTGAAGACACTGGTAGGCCAGTACCTTTACCCTGTCAAATCATCTAGCGCTTTGCAGATTTTGTTCAATATGAGCAAATGCTATGGCTTTTTACAGGCTTTTGAAGAGTTTCACGGGCTTGCCAGAGAGAGTAGGGCAATTAGTATTGCAGCAGCTAACAAAGTTTATTTCCTACAGCGAAGAAAGCATGTTTTGAGAGTTTCTTATATTAAACTGATATAAAACAGAATTATCCGTGTAAGTGATTAATGTGAGGATGATCATACATGAATTGCATATTTCTTTGTCAGTGTGGGCAGCAAACCTGAAGCTTTATATATAATTCAAGGTTGATGCATAGTTGAGTGTAAGTACGTGCTGATGTATAATTGAATACTAATTATAACTTCATTGTTACTGGAAAAGATTCACCTTTTCTTTTTTTATTTTTTTTTTTTTTTTTTTTTTTTTTTTTTTTGGTGCATAATAAACTCAGTTCAGTGTTTTGGCTACAATAGTATGCCCCACCTAAAAGTAATAAGATTGCAAGAAGTGGACTCAAGGGTTTTTTGTTTTGTTTCTTTTTTAACTATTGTAGAAACTTTGTAAGTCAAGGACTTAAGCACTGGCTGCTATGGCCTTTATAATTCTTAACAATGAAAGCAGTGGTGGGATTTTAGGAAAATATTCTTCCACAGGTGCATCACTAAGACATTTGAGTATTTTAATGGTAATACTTGAGGGACCATTTTCCACAAAATGAGGTTTTGGTCCAAACACTCAGTTGATATAAGTCAGCACAGTTCATTGAAAAGGCCAGCACAGCTCCAGTGTCTTTGAAGTTTTCCCTTTACCTGGTGAGAGTTATGGGCTAGACTGCCTCTCTGAATGGAAAGTCATCTGAGATACTTACTGCAGGACTGAAATACTTTTGAACCGTGAGTAGTACAGTTAGCAGATCTGTCTGTAAGAAATGAAAGGAAATGAAAGAAGAAGCAGTTACATGAAACTACCTGTGACCAGCTCTCTTTTCTCCTAGTGAATCAGTTTACACATACTTATTCAGAAACTAGTGTGTTCATAGCTCACACCTATTCCTGGCACCAGGAGTGCTTGAACCTGACTGTGATTTCTCTAGACAAATAATAGGGATATTAGGTACTTCTTGAAAGTTATTATGACTCTGTCTAGACAAGTGCTTACCCATGAAATAATAAGCTGCCACTTTAAAGTCAAAAAGATTCCTTATCTTTTTAAGGTTATGCAGGTGGTGAGGTGCCTGTGACATCTAGAGTATTATGATTTCTTGTTCTCAGCACTTAAGCAGCCTTTTCAGATTGAGGCAGCTTTGTAGAATTTCCTTTGAACACACTCAAGAAGAAGAATGTATTCCTGAAATCAAGACCTGGTGATATACATTTCTCCACTTCCAGAAATAAACTATTTTAAACCAACCAAAATAATTTTTAAATTTTCCATTTTCTATTTAGTGTTACTATCTTATTAATGGACTACAGTTTTCTTGTCTCAGTTCCTTTAATTCAGAAAGGTATAAATGTATGGGGTTATGCTATGCACAGCAAATTGTTCTGTTTTGAATTTGTTTTGTCATGAACATGAGAGTGCCACAAGAAAAATTAAGTTTCAGCTGATTAGCTGTTCACATCTATTGTCTAGTTAATAGGAAGACATAAATACGTTTACAGGGATATTTTTCTCATTCTGACACAGAAGTCTAAAATCAGGAGTTTGACTGTGATATAAGACTACCCCCCTTTCCTCTCCGTTAACAGTGGAGCAGACATCTGAAGTAAGCTGAGAGAGATCCAGACCCAGATATCAATATTGTAGTTTTAGGTGTTAATTTTTTAATACAAAATAGAGTATATATCATATTTTAAAACACCCCAATATTTTAATAGGTAGTTTTAAAGCTAAATTGTCTTCTTCCAAGCACTTTGTATGCCAGAACATGGACAACTAATATATGCTAACAGGTTCCCTACTTAATGTTAGTATGGGATTGGTTGCTCTGACATGATACACTGGTTTAGTTACTTGTATTTGTCTCTCGTGCTTCTCCATGAACAAAACTTTTTAAATAAATCTTAGAATTTTTGTACTGGGACTTTAATAAAATGTATTTTATGTTTTCCTTACACATTTTGGATTCATCTATTGGATCAAACTCACCCGTCAGCCCGTGAGTCCTATGTTACAATTTTATTAGGCTTTGTAGAGTGGTCTGTGTATAATTACTTATACCTTTTATAGAACAGCAAAAATAGGGCTCCTGTGGCCAGATAACTATATGTTGTGTGTGCATTTGGTCTATCAGGAGTTTTGTGTTTTGCATTTATTGTTAAATATTTATATACACAGTTCTTTATAATAAATGAACTTGAAGACTGTTCAGTTTGGTTCAGATGATAAAATTAAATAAATATTATGAGAATTTGTTAATTAAACCTTGAAAAGACCATATTTTCTGTTGAAGTTATGTGAGTTTGAAATTATACCAAGTAAGATTTTGGAGTTTTTTTAACTTATCTTTCACTTTTAAAATAATGTATTTGTCCATCATTCCATTAGGAATAATTCAATCCCTATCATAAATCTTATAGACAAACCAGTGGCAATCATGTGGTTGAGTTAAAATCTTCTGAATCAGCATTTTAATGGAAATTCTATTTCAATCTAAATTGTAGTAATAATGAAGTTGCTTCTGTAGCTATTTAAATCAAATAGCTATTAAAGGAATGAAAAACATCCAGTTCTAAAACCTTTTCACAATGGAACAGTAGAGGTAGTGACTGAAATACAATGTTCCAGAAAGTTCCAGTAATGAATGTAAATCTCAGCTTCTCTTTCAGTCACATATACACAAACACGTACGCAGTCCCCAGCATTACTTACTGCACTTATATTCTGAAGAACTGTAAGCCTCTGTAAAGCTATTGATCTGCAGGCTTTCTGAAATTAAACTGCCAGGTATCACTGTGTTCTTGATATGTTATTGATTTTCTTTGGAATGTTTTGGGCAAAAAAAATGTGACAGAGCTGTAGGACAAATGGAAGGTCTCAGTTTTACTTAGTAGACAACTTGATTATGCAGCAGCTGGCCACAACAGTTTTGTTTCTTTCCCCAGCTTTCCTTTGAGAATTGCTGCTAAAATGATGGTATTTTTAGGGGGTTAAAGTGTCCTCCTGAATCATGAAATCTTTATTGATCTGGTTCAAAAAGATTTTAAGCCCCTCAGGTGGCAGAACGCTTACCTGCTGCTTTAAAGCAGTTTTGACTTTGCTTTACATCCTTCAGAGACTGATGTGTGTCTGGAAAGAACATCCAACACATCATAGACCTGCCTCTTGTTTATAGGTGTTGTTCAATCCAGAGCTCTGATCCTGAATTAAGTCTCACTCATCTGTAGTTCTCAGAGTCACCTTTATAAAAAGATAAAGTTTTTTCACAAACAAGTTTACTGATGCCATATCTCTCATTCAGAATGGATTGCATATTTTTGTCAACAGCAGCAGAACAGTTCTTTCAGAAATCATACCCGTTTTGGCCAAGGAACTTGTAGTTTTACAATTTTTACTCCATCAAATCTCTTTCTGAAATCTCCTGTTTCTGACAACACTTCATTATTTGGACCAAAAAGAGTTTGGCTAGACATTTATTCCTGTCTTCCTGTCTTCACTTAGCTTGAAGGGTAAGCACCCTCCTACGAACTACTTATAGAGTAAGGCAAGGTCTGTCTTCTGTTCATGTAGGATTTAATTAGGAAAAAAAATATGAAAGTGAAATTAAAAATAACATGGAACAGGGAGAAAATACAGGAGGTTTTTACAGTGGTGTACATTAAACTCTTTTCAGTTATTCCAAATAATTTATGTTTTGCCTTTTTATAATTCCTAACTAAAGAGCTATTTGCTGCTTTCAGTTTTCACAACTTTAGCTTGTGATTGGTTACAATTATGTTCACTGTCACAGTTGACATCTATGCTTCTGGCTGGGATAGATTTAACGCACAGTAGCTTTTATGGTGCTGTTTCAGATTCATGTTAGAAACAGAGCTGGTAACGCAGGGATGTTTTAGTTATCACTGAGCAGTGCTTGTACAGAGTCAAGGCCTTTTCTGCTTCTCACACCTCCCCGCCAGTGAGCGGCCTGGATGTGCACAAAGAGTTGGGAGGGGGCACAGCTGGGACAGCTGACCCCAGCTGACGAAAGGGATATTCCATACCGTATGATGTCATGTTCAGCAAATAAAAGCTGGAGAAAGAAGAAGGAAAGGGGGGATCTTCAGAGTGACAGCATTTTGTCTTCCCAAGTAACTATTCTGTGTGATGGAGTCCTGCTTTCCTGGAGATGTCTGAACAACTGCCTGCCCATGGGGAGTGGTGAATGAATTCCATGTTTTGCTTTGCTTGCATGCACAGCTTTTACTTTACCTATTAAACTTCCTTTATCTCAACCCAGGAGGTTATGCACTTTGACCCTGCCAATTCTCTCCCCTTCCCACTGGGCAGGGGGAGTGAGCGAGTGGCTGTATGGGTCTGAGGTGCCTGTCAGGGTTAAACCACTACAGCTTCCTAATCCATGAATAGCTTCTCTTGTTGATATGCTTGCTGCTATTAGTATAACTAAAGATTTTGCTGCCTTTTTTTAGTTTGTTTATAATTTCATGTCTTTAATATTTGCTCTGTGAATTTCTTTCTTCCAAGTTAACTGTTAGCAACCATACCTATTTTCCTGCTGAGAATATTTCTTGATTTATTATCCTACTGAGGGTTATCTAAAGTGACATTCATCCTGCTTATCTTCATCCTTTTACAACTTTGTTGTCAACAAGAAGGAGAAAGGTTCCACCAAGGAGTAATGAGCCTTATGCCGTGGTAGGTTCTAAATCGCTGGGTTGAATAACTTTCTGGAAATATCTTTCTGTCCATCAGTTATCAGGAGAACTCAGAATGACTGACTGGTTAACCTTACATAGAAGAAATATCTAACTTTTTGTCAGCAGTGTAAGACAGGTAAGATGGTGGCCACTGACGGTGTCTAGAGGATTCTGGTTTTATCTCCTTGTAAACAACCTCTTCCTATTTTTTCAAAGTTCCTTATCAAATTGTCTTTTTGATTGTGTTTGCAATGTGTCACAGAAAGATACTGAGTGTAATTATATTGCAAATGTTGTCTTAATTACTAAGTTCTGTTGAATGTAGTACAATTTACCTCACCTAATCGTTGCTAACTAAAGATTAAAAATTGGGAAGGAAAGCAAGTCTCTTCAAACCTGTCCCAGCTCTCTGCAGCCCTCTGTACCATAAATCACTTATGGGTCCCACCTTACTATATAGAAACTAGAGGCTGAAATTAGATGGTTAAGGTGACCGTTATATATTGTGTCTGTACTTTAGACATAGTAGAGGTAAACATCACTTATTTATTTCCAGAAATTAGTAACAGTGCCATGAAGAAGAGCAGCTGGCTGAGCTGGGATCTAGTTAAAGATGGGACATACATTTTAATAATAACTCACTCTATGCTTTCCCTTGAGCATAAAACTTTATCACTTCAAAGTTTTGGGTGTTGTTGAAGTACACAGCATACTAAAACATGTAGCACTAAGAAAAAACTATTTCAGCTCCTTTGTGAGTACTATAAAAATCCTAGTCTCATACTGCTACATAAGCTCAAGTGTATCTAGCACCTGCGGACTAAATGAGTTTGTAAAAGTTGTCCATTAATGTCAGCATAATTCACCTGTGCTATGGATATATTTTATTTCAAAATCTTTTTTTTCATAAACATTCTGGCCCAAAAATAGTATGATTCTTTCTTAGGCAAGAAAACATAAAAAAATGTTATTTGATACTGAGTGTCCAGGAGAACCCTGTGCTATGAAACAACTCATATTGCCATTTTGATTACCTAGAATGACTGCCACCAACTGCAGTTATTTGGTGAAAGTGTAAGAAAACATACACATAATACACTAAAAATTAGTCAAAAGGAACCAAAAAAACCCCCAAAAAAACGAAGCTCTTATTACAACTTAAAAGTTTAGCAGGTATATAGATGCTAACATCTTTTGAAAGATGATGTAATTTTTTTGGTTTTTTTATGCAAGCATCTCTCTTTTATGATACCTTTTTGTTACAACTAGTAGTTAGCACTTCCGCAGTTTTTCTTTGAATTGTCACCACGTAAACAATTTTGTCACAATTTGGAAGGTTTTGCAAATATTCTTTGTTTTAAAAAATTCTGACATAGTTTAATAAATTACTGTACTTTGATGGGGAAAAAATTGAATCCACATGGTTAATATTTAAAACTCTTTCTTCAAAAGCTGAATTATTCTGAGAATACATAACAGCTGTATCTGTTTTATAAGAATTCATTTGGCACCACTGCCCACAGAAGGGCTTTTATTTTCCAGACCAATTTTGAGCTTTGTCAAAAGCGCGTTTTCTTTTTGGTTGTTAGATAGTCATTGCTTGTTGATACAATCATGGAGTACTCTATTTTCAAACTGGAAGAATGTATGCAACGGTGGAATCATACTATAGAATCATAGAATGGTTAGGGTTGGAAAGGACCTTAAAGCAGCAGAATACTCATATTCGGGCATCAAGAGCAGGAATAGGTCTGCACCTGTAGTGAAATCTTAGATTTTTAGTTTCTGACAGTGGTGAAAATTGTATTGTTTTCAGTATTTGCTGTCTGTCAGTATATGACATGGGTTCACACTTTCTGAGGGCTTACAGTGGCAGAAATAACTAATGGAAAGTTTTCTGAGCAGGAAGGAATTGCCTGAAGTCTGTCTAAACTGGCCTCTCATTTTTCACAGGAACAAAAAAGCACTACATCTTGAACTCCTCCACCCACAGATCCCCACATAAAGACCTAGGAAATCCTAAAGTGATAGTAGAGTTATGTTAAAGGGGAGGTTTTAAGCTCCCTGAAGCAAAGTTTAACCTCTGGTAACGGCCACAGCACACATCTGAATACATGTGAAAATCACAGTATACTAAACCATGGAAAAAATTTGAATAAGTGTAGCATAATGCTGAAAAATATCTTGAAGTAATACATGTGGTTGTAACAGTTTGGGTTTTTTTTCCCTTGCATACTAAAACTCTTTGTTCTGAATATCCCTTTGTCTGTTTTTGTGTACAGAGAAACATGGCTTCTAGTTATTTAGCTCTGACTCTTATTTTCATGGTGGGGACTTACACACTGCATTGTCTCCTGGAGCCTTTCTATCTTATTTTTTAAATTTAATCAGTTTAAAGTGACTGATTAATCTGTTTTGCTAGCATGATGTTTTCCTCATTATAAACCATGATTTCTGAAGACAAATCAAGACTACTAAGGAGCTATCTAGTAAAATCACTTAGCAAATCAGACTTAGAAATAGCTTATTCAAAATTCTATCTCTAAAAAGGGTATGTGAAGTTTTGGAATGTACTTACAAATTCGAACTCTGAGGTGGATTTGTTTGAATTTAAAGAGCTAGTTACTCAGACACTTCTACACTCTGTATGTAGAGGTAATGTCTTTCTGTCTTTCTTACGAAACAAATGCAATAGTTTGTAACTTTCCCTGTTGCTTCCCACTCTACACAATACAATTTTATGAACTAATGTCAGATAAAATAATTTCACACATGAATTTAGATGTATCTAATTACCTTGTAAAACCAGAACAAATTTTAGAGTTTTAGGAATCATTAAAATTATTTCACCATACAAATCCATTTTAATCAGTTGGTCTTTGTGTATTATAATTCCTTTCTGTGATGGATGTCACTGATAATGTTTTTATAACATTAGAAACATGGACCATAATAAGAGTATACAATATGTCACTTTTAAAGCTATAACTAATTCTTTAAATAGCAGTCCCACATCAAGACTAGAGTTATTTATGTAATAAAAAGATGTCTCATGATCCAGCTGAGTTAGTGTTGAAATTGATTAAGTACAAGTCTCACTTAAGTGTGTCATGCTTTGGTATGTCAAGTTAGTTTGCAACAGCTAAAACATGTGCCCTTCCAAACCCTTTGATCGCTGGGCATGCTATACAAGATATCAGCCATTCAATCTCCCTCCCAGACTTGTACCCTCCTTACTATAGGCTAATTAATCCTTATCACACATTTTTGAAAGGTCAGTTTTTGAACTGAGATAAGGAAAAAAAGGTTGAAGTGTGAGGGTTTTCTTTTATTTAGCATTAACAAAAAGAACACTTACTGTTTTAGAATTGCAGACACATTTAACTAATTTCTGCATGATTGTATCAAAGTCATTCCATTCTCTGATTATTCAAGTCTTCAAAGAAAATTACTATAGCTATCTTTAAACCATCATTAAGCTGATCATGCTAGTAGAAGCTGGAAGCATAATATGAGGGCAAAACGTAAAAGTGACAACACAGAAATACTGTATGATTCCTTTGCTCTTTAGTACTTGGATGACAAAAATCTAAGACCAATAACAATCACCCTATATCCTGATATCCCACCTTTTCATTCTTTTGCTTTCTGATGCTGAACTATTTCTAAAAGAACAGAATAATTTCTGAGCTCAAAATGGTAGAAGCAACCAGCAGATGGCTGGAAACATATGCTGTGCCCCATGCCACTGCTTGGAATACTACTCTGGGCTTTGAAAAGCAAGTCTTGGGGCAGCATGACACCCCAGAAGGAATTGAGTCAGATGATGAGACTCATTTCTGCAACAATCACAGACACTTGGGACAAAGAACATGCAATTGAGTGGGTGTATCACATCCCCTACCATTCACCAGCTTCTGGGAAGATTGAGCAATAAAATGGACTGCTAAATACCACACTGAAAGAGGGGGGGGGGTGTGGAACTTTCAAAAACTGGGATACGCATTTAGCAAAAGCCACTTGGCTAGTCAACACTGGGGGATCTGCCAATCGGGCTGGTCTTGCCCAGTCAGAACTTTTACGTACTGTAGATGGGGATAAAGTCCCTGTGGTGCATATCAAGAATGTGCTGGGGAAGACAGTCTGGGTTATTCCTGCCTCGGGTAAAGGTAAACCCATTTGTGTGATTGCTTTTGCTCAAGGACCTGGGTATACTTTGTGG